>JAQPZY010001498.1:3267500-3464206 GCA_029931535.1 Margaritifera margaritifera
CGCCACGAAAGTCAAGATTGATCCTTATTAAATGCTTTATTATTATTTATACTGATTCCGATTTACGAGTATTGACTTAATTGAATCATTACCACTTTAATGATGTTTGCGCTTTCTGAAACGGCTCCTGTGGGAAAACGATGATCCCAATTATCGAATAAATCAGTTAAAAATATACATATTATTGCTGTGTCGATACGATATTAAATTCTTCGTCGTGATTTAAGATCCCATTGAATATGATAATATTCGTTTTACGTCTGGTCTTAAAATAGATGTTATGCATTTTTCCTTTAATCCATAATTTTATCATTGACGTTATATTTTGGATAAACCAACAAAGAATAAGTCTCGTTCAACCAGACTCTCGCGTGGCTCTGCGGGATCTTTGACATACGAGGGTCTGGTAAAAAAAAAAAAAAAAAAGTTTTTCTCGTAGAACCTGAACGATGCTTTCCCCACTATTGGAATCGAGATTTTACTGGCTGATGAGATGAGGCGACGTCCTGAGCGATTGTGATTATATGATGACGTGATACACATGCAGATTTTCATTAGCTGCTTACGCCACACATCCTGCCTCAGTAGTCGTGTTACATTATATCTTTTTAAGTTTTCCAGAAAACATGTCCTGAAAAATGTGATATACGGAAAGATGTCTTTGAAGTTTCGCCTTCTGTCCGTAACGTACATCAGTGAAGCATTGTACAAGACTTCGCTTATTACTGCGTGACACTTCCGGTGGTCGTGAAATCGCAGATAACTATCAACTGCCATCTTTGAAGAAAGTACAAAAAATATCGTAGACTATTCATATTGTTCTCTCACTCTCAGACTGGGCGGGAGTATTACAGCCCATCCGACATACTGGATGGAATTAACTCTAAATTCTTGTCTGGTACCCTGCTTTTTCCACTACCTTCGTAACATAGTGAAGAGGGCAGAGTATCAGAAAACTGATGCATAGGTACATAACGGACGTACTGGGTGTATCCAGTTGTCCATATACAGAGTACAAATTTCGAACCTTTTACCAAGTAAGCATCGCTTCGATGTGACGCTACCAACCAATCAATGCAGTTCAGGGCCAGTTTCCAAACAAGCTGTTATGAGAATGACGTCACTGGTATGCGAATTACGTAACTGACCAACCACTCAAGAGACAGAGACTTTACTTTGTTATCGGTCTATGATAATCGCTTGAAAATATAGGCCGGGCAACAGCGGATGTATCAGACCCTTTTCATACTCTTCGCACATTCGAAACATCCTCGTCTCTTATCGTCTCTTATCGATGCGAGTCGAATAACTTCGACTCTCTAAACGAGACTATCGTTTGTCTATCGTTTGACGAATGGTACGGACTGCTTGTCAGCTGCCATTATCATATTCTTTACCTAGTCGGTATTTATAACAGTGGCCATACTTTCCAAACTGGTAAGTTTTTGGCGGACGAACATCGGCTAGATGTGCGATGAACATATTCTTCCAAAATGATAGGTGCTAAAAAATAATACTCGATAATGTTTCAACAATCAGTGACTTCGAAAGGAATATGGATGTATGAGGATTCAAATAAAGTGAATAATGGCTATTTAAAGGTACGTGTAATAGAATTCTAACATTATTGTGACGTCAATTAAATATTATGACGTATTAATAACCACGGGTTTGATGGCAGTTCAAAATGGCCAGTATTTACACCCGAGGATTTTTCAAGGATGCGATAGAAAAGGCAGAGAACGTTCCAACTGACTCCTCACAGTGGCATTCGGAACATCCTCCTCTCGATTAACTTCGACGATCAGATAGAGACTCAGAGGTAATCGTAGTGATACTTCCCAAATTGGTCAGTCTTTGGCAGGCGAACATTCGGCTAGATGTGCAGGAAAAGATTAATATAATATGATAGGTGTTGAAAATAGCACTCGACAACATTTTAACGATCAATCAAATACCTGCACTTTTAAGTTTTAATGTTATTCATGCAACTTTGTAATTAAAAAATTGAAAAAATCGTTCGGTTTCAATATCACGGAACTGTTGCTTGTGTTGCTGTTAGTGAAAAACACGTCATCTAGTCATTGCGACGTCAATGAAGTTATTAGGACATTACAACCATCATCTTTAGGTGTATTATTACATCCGAGTTTTCTTTCTTGCATACGATGGAAAAGGCCGAGGACGTTCGGATGGCCCACAGTGGGTTACCTCCCTTGGGTAGGATAAAACCACTGCTTCAGCGCTGTAAATTTGGTGGTAAAATGCCACCTGGAGAAAATGTCACGCTTTAATAAATGTATCATATTCAATTTAGATTGCATTTGCTGCGATCTTTTCTCTACAATAGCTTTAGTGCAGAATGGGAATATTTTGCCAAATACGTATGAGGAAAACGTCAGGAATTCTTTACTTACGGTGATGGAGCACAGGGCAGACAATGTTACAACGTAGCACGCGGCAGACGTCACAATACATCAATAATGTCACAATGAAGCGCATTTGCGCCGCCATACACATTCTGATTCCTTTACCCTTGTTTTTGATTGGATTTCAATCAATGATAGGAGAACCAAGGTACGATCCTTTCAGTGTGCTCGTGTACTAATTCGTGGAGACGATGCACTTAGGTTTAGATAACCCACGGTCAGAACAACCCTATAGCAGCGATATATTCTGAAAGAGTATGAGCTGTGAGGAGCGTTGACCTTTGTATGGCGAAACTCTCACGGAGCCACGCGTGAATCTATTTCAACGAGACTAATGATGAATTGGTTGTATCAAACTGGTAACCACATGACTCTCTCGTTTTCTCGAAACGCCGCTGCCACCACAAGTTAATTTCAGCCCATTTTCTTGCAGAAACGCACACTCTTGTTTTTACATAATTTTTCATTGGATTTACAAAAAAGGAACGGAAAATATAGACATTATCAGCCTTTTGTTTGCAATACTAGCACTCAATGTTAAATTTTCATCATTTTTAGACAAAAATCAAGGATAAATTATTGAAGTAGCAACTGAAAACGAGGATGACACCTGGGGCACACGGTTTGTGCTGGCTGTGGCGTTGTTCACTTACGTCACTGGAGATAAGTTTGCGGTTTTATCTCATTGAAAAGGTGATTTACTCAACATTCATCACTAAAGCTCCTTTAACTTCAAGGACAAATATAATTCTGAAACATGGCTGGGCTTTTTTTTGTTGTTGTTGGTTTTCGGAGGAATTTATGTCATGACGAGTATTAAGAAATTTATTTTCCATGATAGTTTTATTTTCTCCAAAATAAAAAAGGAATTTAATCAAATAAAATTTTAATAAATTGTGTGGTATAGGTCTGAGTATAACGAGTGGTGTTTTCACCTACCTAAAAAAGTAATTTGACCTGTATGGTAAAATTGTGAATAAGGTGCTAAGGGTGTTCCGTTCCCATCGATTACATCAGCCCCGGTATAAAACTGACAAGTATGAAATTTTTCAGGCTTAATACTTTATTTAAAAGTCTCCCAAATTTACAAAATCTTACCCCCATGGGCATAATTTTTGTATTTTTTTTACGTTACAAGTTACTACATAGTTCATACATTTTAGTCCAGTTTATGGGACATGATCATACAAACTTATCTTGATAATGTATTAGACTGCATTAACCCAAACAAGGCATCATCTTCGAACCCAAGTTTTAGACTACGTTAGCAGTGTTTGTTTGTTGGGTTTTTGTTGTTGTTGTTGTTGTTGTTTATATTCTTGTCGAATTTATTTGTGTTCTCCCCAGCAGACAAAACACAAACCTGATACAGCAGCGACAGCATAATCTTGCGCATTGCCGTAACTGGCTACAATGTTTATCTACACTCAATAGGAACATCATCGGCCTTTTCCATCAAGTCGAGAAAGAAACCTCAGATGTAATTCGTCGCTATTGAGAACTATATTCAGAACTACTTTCGTTCACATGAAACAATATGGCGGCGTAACATCCTCTGCGTTTGCTGTCGTAACATATGTGGTGCACTCCGACAGAGGCGAAACATCAAATTGAGGTGTGTTCCTACAACTACTTCCGCGGTTATTTCACGACTTGATGGGAAATGGCCGTGCGATGTTCCGATCGATCTACACTGAGACTCACCTCCTGTTGCAGAGAGAAACTGTCTAATGTTCCTGCTTATGTCAGTCTAAATGAGACTATAAAGCAGACAGTACAAGTATGTTAATATGTAGTAGTCGTTCAGAAGCATAGGCCGATATACACACCTACAATCTTTTCAATTATTTTTTTACATACGCACGTATCACTCTCTTTGAAATGGGCAATACTGAACAGAATAATTTTAATAATATGGAGTTGTAAATTTCACGATTGACAAAGACAGCTCTGTTACGCTCAATACGAAACAGTAACAAGAGTCGATAGTGGTAGCCTTTTCGTATCTATAACGAAACCCCCATTCAGAGCGTTTCCTCCAATCGTAATATGGCTTTAATGATTTCATCACGTGATTGAATATTATTCGTATCTTCTTGCCTATATACCCAACATTTGATTGCACCAGATATGTCGAACAAAGATACATCTTGCTGCTATCGTGGGAAATGAATATATAGGAATAATACTATTTTTGTTATTTCGCAAACTGTGCCTTGCTCAAAGGAATAAATTGAGATCACGTGTATTTGGAACATAGTTATTTCTTTCCGAATATAAATGAATATATTATATTTATTTGAAAGAGTCTTGTGACCTTTTATAGTATGTGACGAAGAGGGCTGAGGGAATTCCGATTGAATTAAACACGGCTAGTTTCATCGATTTGTAGCCAGAATTGAATGATTCATGTATAACAATTCAAGACCTTAATAAGTCAATACAGATCGCAAGCAAAAATAAATAAATAAATAAATAAATAAAAATACGCTGGTATTTCTTGTATTAAACGTAGTATACATGCTTGAAAGAAAGCACTCCCAGTCGTCTTGCATATTTAAAATGAAGCAAATTTATACTTCTCCCTGGCGAAAACACGTTACGGTCTTATAACCGTAATTAGTAGATGACAACGCACTTTTCTTGATGCATTGTCTTAGCAAACTAGTCTCTGATAGTATTTGGAGTGACGAAGAAAATCTTGTATGGTCAAATACAAAATAATATACCTATTAAAGGAATTATTGCCTTGTTGAGACTAAGTTTCTACGCTCCGAAGTAAAACATCACACAGCTTTCTATCGATTCTTTTCAGAGTTTTCACTACTGAAGTTCACAATACAAATCTCTTACAGAAAGGTGACGTCTCTTCGGGAAATTTTACGAACACCACATGATTTAAGAGAAAAAAAGAACTAGGGAAGATCTATAAGCAAACTTCAGTTTAGAATTGTATCAACGATGCTGATGTAAACATTTTGCAATACTGCTAATTTTTTAAGACAAGTCATGACAACATCCTTGTTTACTTATTTGAATGACAATATATGCAAATTACTTCCGCGTATTTTTTAAATTACTATTTTGATGGTTTATAGGCGATAATAACTACAGATGCGCTGTGTGCTGTAAAATACAAATTCAATACTTTCCCAGTTATCCGTGATTAGAGCTAGACAATTGCGTAAATTCGTCGACTGCCACAAGTACTAAACACTGGACAAACTACTGCATTTGTTTCGACTGGCAACCCATAAACACAACTGAAATTAAATTTCGTTACACCATTGTTTTTGATGACAACAGAGGAAGCATCAGTCCTATTACCTATAAGAACTAATTTATTCTCATTAGCTAAAGAATTCGAGGGAGCAAACCTATCATGTGGCACATCATTTATAGTGATCACCAGTTGTTTTTTTTTAAATCAGAAAGCCAGATTTGCGAAGGTTCATCTAACATGGGACAAGTGTAGTGTATGGAAAATTGATTTTTATCATTTCTCCGATGAAAATGCTTCCGTGTACAATTTAGTTGAATATTAAATATGGTTGGCTCTTGGGGCTACCATTTCCTGATATATTTCCACTCGGCGTACGTGATGACACTTTCCAAAATAGCATCATATCTCAAAAACTGTTCGAAACAACATGTTTTCGCAAAGGATAGACTCAAATCTATATAATTAACCTTCTTTGTACAAGCGTACCATCGATATACTAATTGTTCAACTTTCATTTTGAAAATGAAATATGTCTGAGATGTCAACTTCCCCAACTCCAAATCTGATTTCAGTTTGATTTTCATAAACTTCACAAGATACACAAAGATTTTCTGCAGACTCTTAAATTCTGTACTTTCATATTTGGTAGACATTCAATCAGGGCTCGATAAATTTCTCATGAAATAGGTGCCAGACTTAGTAACCCTTTAAAATATTATTTGCTATACATTTAGGCTATAGATTTAAGGCACACACACAGTAATTATTTAACTGTGTGTCCAATTCTGTCGCAAAAATTCATGTCGCTGGAAAGCTTCGTTGTGATAGAAATGGCCACAGAATTTGTTCCTATGAAATAAAATACATAGGAGAGGTTTAAACCCAGATAGGTAAACCTGAAGATAAATGAAAACTGCGTATTTTCATTTTTATGAACGGCTTGAATCGCTTATGAACACACTGTAAACCGCCTAATGTTTCAGAAATGTAACAATAATCGATTATGTGGGAATCATTACTTATAACTTTATGATGCAATAAGATTTTTGATGTTAGTTTAATCAATTATTGTAAAGACATTGATGGTTGTAGCATGGGGGATTAATTGTTGTTCAAACAAGTTGTGAGCACAAATCGTAAAGAACAGACTTTACAAAATAGCAACAAGGCAAAAGGGTTACACAATTAAATGCACATCATGATGTGTGTTTTAATTTAGGAATTCTCTATTAGTCAATAACATTTTAACTACAAAAATTATGGTATTCTTTGATGTAATTAATAAGCAAATGTTATTTATAATAATGCATTTTAAACTTCGTTTACCATCGGAGCACAAAGAAAGTCCTAATGTAAAATGGGCATACATCCTATACTACTGCGTTATTGATCTAGATGTCGGCATTTAGTGTATCCAGACATATTTTATAGCCTATACAAAGCTTTGTATGTTTCAGTTTAAAACAAAAAGTGTGCCTTTAAGGCAGTGCATCGCAATATAATTATTGTTGTAAAACGTTACAATTAAACCACACATTTACGGGCATGCTCTGCATGAATCTTCTCCTGTCGGATGCACTTTACAAGAAAATTATTGCATCTGAAATACCTGTAAGAAAATCCATCCCTCTTAAAATTATCAGTATTAATTCTTAAGTTTACTTTTACGTTGACGGTTATTATTCTTTTCTTTTTACCAGGCAATAAGTAAAGCGGATTTAATTAGTGCTTTCAATTTACTGTTTCTGACATAATCGAATTAGAGAGTGTTGAAGAAAACGATGCTTATCGGCAGGGGAGCATTAATTCTGAATATTCCAGAGACATCTGAAGCATACAGTAAAGCCTGGGCAAAGGTTGTCCAATGTCAGCAATACCGTTATCATCGTTTAGCTTAAAACTATTTAGAAAAATGTTTTTAATTCAGATATCATTTTAGACCACTGTTTATGATTCCCGACTCTAAAACAATTTTAATTTTGACTAAACACGATTAAAATAATCTTTCAGATTTTTACTATTTTCTTTCGCGCAGTCATGCAAATGTCACAGGTCTTGATAATTATTGTTGTTCGAGGGTTTGTACAAATGTAAACTGAAGCCCTATAATAATCAAACTATTGTTTTGCTTTGTTTTGTTTGCTAAATTGGAGACATTCTTTTTTATATTTAAAAATCGTTTATTTTCAGTGTTTGGACTATTTACGAGCAATGGTGGAACTGGATAGTTGTCTTGCCATATTGATAGGAATTTTATTAATAACAACATGTCACGTGACAGAAGTAGCTTCCAAAGCTGAGGCAGAAAGGTGAGTCAAAATTACAATCAAATTATCGAGAAACATTTACGCTAATGACACCAGAGATTTCCCGACACACATAGAGTCATAAGAACTACACAAAGATCTCAATAGAACTACTTCTCTTTTCTTTTTTGAACTTACGGCTTAACAGAGCAGAAAATTTGTTTTGCCAGGATTTTGCAGGCAAAATTTATAATATATGGTCTGTCCATAAAAACTTACCTTCTAGCAAACGCCTGAAATAGATTACGTCATTAGGTGCTATTATACCTACTACATATAGATAAAATTATGATATGGGTATAACACAGTATTTATGTAATAAACAAGTATGAAAAATTAGACATACGGTTATGCTTTCGGACTAGGTTTGTCATTATCATTTCATTGAAATCTTGAATGAAAGTAACTTAAATTACATCTTTGCAAAAGATGAAGGGGCGGATCCAGAAATATAGATTAGGGGAGGAGGAAACAAGTTGACAAGTAGTCTGTAGAATGGAACCCTTAGTGGGGACCCACTGGGCGAAGTTCCGAAAGCTCCCGCATTTTAAGCGTTCCAGTGCATAATTTTGACCATCTAACTGCTAAGAAAAATTACTCTAGGAAACATTCTCGTTGTTTCGCGCTCGTTAATATTTTCTTTTATTTTTTTTGGGGGGGGGGGCGGGGGGAGCGAGCATGCTACTCCTCCCCCTCCCGTCCATGGATCCGCCCCTGGACACACTATACATGGAAGATAGAAATTAAAACTTTTATATATCAGATAAGTGACCTGTATGTTATAAAGGGCTGGGCTGGTTTATTTGACCTAGTCGGAAAAATAGGTAAACGACTACAAGTTTTCTCGTTTTGTTTTTTAACTGGTCGCTTATTAATATAATTTGACTTGGTGAGATACGTGGAATAGGAGAGAACTTAAAATTCACAGAGAACTCGAGCTGGTCATGTATCTTACAACATACATGACAACGTACATTACAACGTAAGATACCCCTGTCATTCGTAAAAAAAAAATCCTCTACAAAAATCACCAATATTGTCATTAGGAATACCTATTGGACAAATTTGTATGGCATCTTCATACACTCAGAGCAACCTTAGCGGAATCATCCTTTAAGGGTCATTTTTCTGAATTTACCATCACTTTATCAATAAGCAGCAATTTTAAAATCCATTTTACGATGTTTCCCTGAGAGAAATAAAAGCAATGCACTTTTGTGATGTCACCAATATGACATTTTGTAGAGGGGAAAAAAAACCCCAACAACATACCTTTATGCCAAAATAATGCACGATGCAAGACATTTTATTGAAGGAAACTGAGATACTTTTCCTGTAAAATATAATATTGTTTTTATACAATCTTGCTGTGTGCCTTTGCTGTAGCAAGATAGAAGGTTTGAGCTGAGGGTTCTAAGTCTTTCCGAGTGTTTCGGAAAACGTGAAATGCGAAAATCGTCTCATGACCCGCAAATCATGTCCAAAGGAGGGGTCAACCCACCTTCATTAAGTATTTCGATTACAAATTATTTGAGAGCAGTCGACAATAAATGTCCGTATTGTAACACAGGAGAAAATTTACGCTGGGAATAGTTGTTCATCGTTGAATATGTGCTCTATCGCCGTTGCAAGTTATGAGTGGCTGAACGTATCGTTATTTTTTATTTCTTCCGTGATCAATTAATATGTAGATAAATTATTAACCAAATAACCAGAAACAAGTCGAGTCTGTCTCAGAGCTTTTGGTAAACAGGTGTTTTGCACAGCAAGATGTATCCACATACCAAGTAACATGATTATGTGGCGAACTGTGATTGAAAAACTGACCACATTACTGTAGCATAATGAAACTTTGACTTACATGTTGGGCGGAAGTACGGACGGATCGACAGATGCGCGCATAGACGCCAAAGTGATCGCTATGCAGGCCCGCCGGGGGAGGGGGGGGGAGCGCCACGGGGCATGGGGGGCAATTACCCATGCGATTTCTAGGGGCCCGCCGTCAACTCAGTTATAAAAAAATTAATTAATCTTTGCAGTAAATATTAAAATTGTTCCTTGCAAGAGTCTAAGCTATGGTAGATTACTACAGGTTTTATATGCAAAACTGTACACAGGATTTTATATAAAAAAATTAAACTGGTTTTGGGGCCCATGGTTGCTCTGCCCAGGGGCCCGGAATTTCTGTCGGCACGCCTGTCGCTACGTCGAGATTCCGCCAAGGCGGGCTTGACAAAACGAATTTGTAAACACGAATAAACTTGCAATCAAGCAGCACGTGCTTTTCCGATGTCTGAGTACGCGTAACGTCACAGAATCGCATGCGCTCAACCAGCTAAAACAATATAATCACGAAGGAATGTTCAGTATGTCTTTATCTTGTTGCTCGTTTACACACACATAAATATTGATACCTGTTGTAGGTACGGGAAGACTCGGAACCACAAAATTAATATTGAAGGAAACTAAAGTATGGAATGTTATTATAAGGAACACCATCTGCAAGCATGCCATGCTTTTCCATTGATTTAGGACTTATAAGAGTAGCGCAGCTCTTTGACATCGGAAAAAAATACTTTTTCTGAAATTTGCAGGAATGTTTAAGTCAAGACACAACTGACTGTGTCTTGGAAAGTGTTAAAATAATGCTGACGTAGGGCTTTAGATTGTAGTCTTTCACACTCAGATTTTAAAATAATGATTAAAGCATCTATCGCCCGTAGCAATGTGAACTTGACAAATAAAATCTTGACGCCACTGCTTCGCGTCGAGTAGAAATATATGTAAAAAAAATTGTTTGCCTGTCATGTGTTCTGGAAGAATGTCACTAACAGATTGTTAAATTAAATCTGAAAATTTGACCACGATGGCGAGATAATGCCGATAACTTACTTATCATGCATTAGATCAGTTAGATTTAGGTAAACTGGTTATTGTTAACTTAATTTATCTGTTTGATGATACCATGCATTGTGTGTTGCTGTAATTGGAGAATTCTTGTTAAGAAAATTGTCGGCGCAAGATATATTTCATTGTTATCCAGTTTTTCTTCTCTCGAGTAAATTAAGTATGATTGAGTTTGCTGCCTTGCTTTGGACAATTCCAAACCTACCGATCGCCACCATTACTCAGAAAGTATAAAAACGCATGTTTTGTCTTGTTACAGAAAATATAATTATGTTTTGAAAAAGTTCCAAATTGTTTAGACTATTATAGTATCCACTCCAATAGAGATGAATATGACTAACAAACTGAGTTAGAATTGGTATGGAATTTATAAGGCAACCGGGCAAGTAATGACTCAGTTCGGAAATAATTTCATCAGCTGTATCGTCCTATTTAATCGTTATCATGGTAACTGAGCAAAGCAATGTTCAATAAAATACTGTGTAATGACAACATCCTGATAAAAACATTTATTTTGAATCATAAGGGCTTAATTTTATACCAGATTAAATTAGCTCATTCGGCTGATTTGTACAAAATGTCAGACCTTCCTTTGCAAGGAAGGAACGGAGCACA
Source organism: Margaritifera margaritifera (assembly GCA_029931535.1). Lineage (NCBI taxonomy): Eukaryota > Metazoa > Mollusca > Bivalvia > Unionida > Margaritiferidae > Margaritifera > Margaritifera margaritifera. The sequence goes on from JAQPZY010001498.1 coordinate 3,278,981, forward strand.
CCTGCTTCATTTGCATTGATACTGAGTTTTCGTTTTATATTACCAGCTTTATTTTTTATTACCAGCTTTGTTTTCTATTATCAGCGTAAATTTTCTCCTGTTTTATAATGTGGATATTTATTGTACTTAAATTGTACATGGGGAAAAAGGTTGAAATGTCTCCTTTACGGTGACACAAATTATGAGGAACCAGCGAAGGGTCCGATTTCAAACTGCGCGAGTTTGTCACCTTGTGTTCATTGGTAAAAGGGGAGTGAATGTTGTAAATAGTTTCCCTGTTTTACTGTCAGAAACGAGTGCCTGTGATTTTATACCTTATTATGAAAACAAAAATCCTAAAAATGTTTAATCTCTGTCTCAGTATATCATGACCTTTTAAAAGTTCCAGGCTGACCACTTGTACAAATGTTTCCTCATTATGTGGATTTTCGTCATTGTTGCGGAAATACGGATCAATAATCCGTGAGGGCGTATTTTTTTTTTTAATATTAGAAATTACATTTCAAAATTTTATATTTCATTCGAAATCTTTCATTTACTGCTAAATTTTTTCAATATTTCTTTATTAATCGAAAACATCGCAACTTCGGGGATTAATTACGGAAAGATAGCATAAAATTGCAAATATTGTAGTTTTCTGTTCTATTTCTAACGAGTTCCTTATCGGTTTTCTAAAAATACGGACTGTCTTCTTTAAATGCGAACAAAAGTGCGGATATTTTGCAAAATCTGTTTGGTCAGTCAGAAGTTCTACACAAATACGATTGCTCTAGCACTATTTTGTGACCTAACACTAAGTAAAATTCTTTTATAAGTCTCTCGTAATTTCATACTCTATTACAAACACTATTTCAACAAAAAATCTCTCACTATTTTATAGCCTACGATGAAAAAAGACTCTTTCACCATTCTGATTCCTCTCTCGCAGTTTCATAGCCTATTACGAAAGAAAACTTCTCTACAAATCTGTTACGACGAAAATACTACAATTGTTTTCATAAAGTAAGAATTGCCATATTGGATAAATACTACGATACCATCTTATTGGCTTCAGTACAAAAATATAAGATATATGAGTCTCTTCTCCGATGCCTTCCGTCAACCAAGTACAAATAACATGTACGCAGCGGTAAAGTGGTTTTGAACTTTGCGTCGGAATCGTGTGTCTTCGCATTACCTATGAACTTTTTTGGCAAGGAATATTTTGCGTAATGGCTTCTCGTTCTGTTGCGAAGGGCTGCGTCAGTCGTCCCTTAGTTATATCCATATTTTGGGTGAGGGTATGCACGTTCTGGACCACAAAGTGCATAGAAATGACTCCATGAAAGCGATTGCAGGCAAATTGCATCTGCATTCCTGAGAGTTATTCTCTCTCCGTTACAAACTAGTGTCGAACCTGGTCACCTCTCGCACTCTTCGAAATGTAATACCTACTAGTATTTCGAATCCCTCGACGAAGTGAACCTCCTTAGTCACTGTGACGGAGAGGATCACTAACTCTCAAATTTCGGCCCGGGGAGTTTTCTCCGCAAAAACTTTCCCTGAAAAAATGGCGAGGACAAAACCTTCATGACAAATCGATTTTTCACGATATATCAGCCGAAAACACACAAACCATTTGATGGCAAATCTAAATTTGCTTTCGCTGTTTCGTAGTATATTACGTCATTAAACATCTAAATTAGTCTCAATATACTCTCGTCTTTTTTGTTGCTAGTACAAAACTTAACTTTTACAAATTTGAGTGAATTATTATCATGTATTAAAGCGAAACAGCGCATTATTACTTTAGTAAATAAAATTATTTCAATCTTATTATCGAGCAATTATCATTTCGTTTCAGGTCATCGGGTAACAAAATATTTAAAACTATACGCAAAATTGTTACTCATCCTGGATTTAGTAGACCTTGGTTTGGCAGTGAATGTCATAAGTTAAGAATGGAATACAATAAGGCCAAGAAATTGTTTAACAGATACCAAACACAGATAAATGAAAAAAAAAAAAGTAGAGTATATAAGAAAACTATGAATAAATATATCAATATTCACAACAATATTACCAGGGATAAGCTTAGAAAACTTCACTCTAGGAAAAGAAGAGATTTTTTGAAGATTATAAACAGGAGAATTCCAACATGAAAATTGAAGAGTTGTATAAGTTTTTTTTAAGAACTTTAACACAACCCCAGTGACGGATGAAATCGTGAAGTAGATTTTAAAATCAATGATGATGATGAAATTTTCAATGCCTACATTACTAGTGATGAAATTACATCATGTATTTAAGAAACTTAAGAATTGTAAAACTTTTGCCAATGACGCAATTTTAAATGAGTATATAAAAGCAATCTTAAATCTAATGCTTTTTCTGTATGAAAGTTTTTTTAATTTCATTCTTGATTCGGGAATTATACCAGATGCTTGGTTTGAGGGGATTATAAGAACTATTTATAAGGGTACTGGAAGTCAAATTAATCCACATAATTACCGTCCAATATCTATATAAGTTGTTTAGAAAATTTGTTCACATCAATTTTGAACAACAGATTAAAAAATTTTATCGATAGTTCTGGTATTATAGAAGAAAAACCAGGCAGGATTTCATAAAAGGCACACAACAAGTGATCATATTTTTGTTTTGTATTCACTCATTGACATCCTGAAAGTAAAGAAAATTAAATTATTTGTTGTTTTCTTGACTTTCAAAAAGTGTTTAACTCAGTTTTGTGAGTTGTCTTTGGAAAAAGCTAATTAAATACAATATTGATGGAAATTGTTTTAGGATAATTTATAACATGTATAGAATCTTGTATTAAGTTTAAAGGTGAACAAACATATTTTTCTTCGCTTGTAATAATGGTCTTCGACAAGGGGAGAATCTCTATCCTTGACTTTTGTCGTTATTTCCTAATGATTTTGAATTATTTTTGTGTCAAAATAACAGTGAAGACATTCAAATTAATTTGTTACTCGAGGCTTAAATATTTGAACTATGCAGATGATACTGTCATACTATCTGAGAATGAAATAAACTCCAAGAGAGTTTAAATTGTTTTCTACAGTACAGCAAGGCATGACAATTAAATATTAATTATAGTAAAACCAAAATAATGTTTTTTTGGAGCAAGAAACGTCAAGCATTTACAATTCTTGTTAGATGGCTATATATAGAAGTAGTTGATCATGATACATATCTAGGCGTTTTTTTCTCAAAATCCAGGATTTTTTGCAAGACAAGAAACCAAGTTATTGATCAAGCCCGTAAGGCTCATCTTTTGTTTAAGGGAATAAGGAATTTCAATTTGCCATAAGATCTGCAGTTAAAATTGTTTGACCATACCATTATACCAATACCTACGTATGGGAGTGAAAAATGGGGATATGAAAATCTAATAGAAAAATTCAAAAATGAATTTCTAAGAAAAATTAGCAAATTTACGAAAAAGTATTCCAGTCTATATATTATATGCAAAATTAGGCCGTCATCTACTACACATCACTATCAATATGTGCATGATTAACTTTTGTATGTTTCATCAAAGGAAAGAAAAATAAATTCTCAAGTATGGTATATAGAATGATGCGCTTAGATGTTAATTCTGGCCTTTTTAACTATAAATGGATAAATCATATAAAGACAATTTTTCAAGGTAAGAAGATATAATGTATGGTTAAATAATAAAAATGACAACATAAGTGCTGTAAGGAATTATATTAATAACCGTCCTCTTACATCAACACAAACAAGATTGGTTATCTCTTGTAGAAACATCGTCCAAAGGACAACATTATAAAATTTATAAAACGGGTATCCAATTGAAAGAATATTTAATCAAATTTCCTAAAAAAAAGTGTACTAACCTATCTTGCAATTTAGGACGTAAAACCATAAATTACCTGTTGAAACTATTCGATGGAATAAATTGCCATATGAAGAAAGAAAATGTGTCAAATGTCAAAATAATACATTGGGTGATGATTTCCATTACCTCTTTGAGTGTGAATTCTTTAGGGAGACTAGACTGAATTTGATTAAGAAATATTATTACATACGACCGAATAATTTGAAATATCAACATTTTATATACTTTAGTCTGAAATATAGAGACTTATTGGCGAAATAATTTTCATATTTTTTCGTTCCTATATTTTCACATGTGAAAAATATATCCTTATATTTTCACATGTGAAAATATAAGATTTCCCATCATGCCATGCGACTCTGGATTGTGTGTGCCTACAGAAGTTATACCTGCAGCAACAAAAACGAGCACTTTGTGAGCTAGAACAAATAAATAGAAAATGCATTACATTTCAGACATGGAAATTAATTTTTGCTGACGAACTTTGAGTCGATGCCGTTCGCGTCTCTATGAAGTTATTTCCCCTTACTTCCTTGACAACATTGATAAATCCCCTTGATGCATTGATGAATTAGACTTGCTTTGTGGTCAAATATGATCAAATAGTTAAAAACTGTAAAAAAATATAATTTACCGCTACAGATTAGGTCAATCCAATCATACCGCTATCTTACGTCACTGATATTTATATGACCAGCCTATGAAAGTGAGGTGAGTTTACGAAAAAAGGGGTGGGTGGGGGTGGAGTGTGGTGCTGAATAGTGAGTTTAATCTTCAAAGCTTCGATTCTGGAGAAACTTTGTTATATAATAAAAAGAAAATTTTCTTTTCCTGCGTTAATACCGGATGAATTTTATCTTGTGGTACCAAAAACGATATATTTTAACTAGTGGCTTCGCGACTCGATAAAATATATCGTTTTTTGTACCACACGATGAAATATATCCGGTATTAACGTAGGAAAAGAAAATATCCTCTATTTAATGACAAATAAAAATAAAATAATGGTGACAAATGTAAGCATATTTGTTAGCATAATTATGAAGGAATTAAAAACTGAATAGCGGCCTGGATAGCTACATATGCTGATTTTACATTCAAACCTGTTGCGACTCTTTTATATATTAAGTGAAATATATCCAAAGCGTTTTCATTTAAATCATTGATAGTTTTCATTTTAATCATTGATAGTTTTCATTTAAATCACTGATAGTTTTCATTTAAATCATTTTCACTTTTCTTTAGATACCTATTGTACGTGTAATGTTTAGATAATCAATGTTCTCTCTCTCACTCTTCCCCCCTCTCTCTCTCATTTTCTGTCTCTTTGCGTTTTTCTCTTCTCCCTCTTATTTATATTACACAATGATGGCTTCTTTCATGTTTGATCTGTTTATAATGCTATTTAAATACCTACCAAGATCCTACACTAGACGATGTACAATAAATGCTAGCGGCAGAACTGAACATACATTTTTCCACGCATCAAATAAATTAGGGTGATTATTGTCAAAAGAGTCTTCCCGCACTTGGGACTAGCCTGGTGTACTGGCCCCATACACTGATTGCAATACGAATGATAACGAAAGTTGTAGGGTATCACGCTAGTATTGTAAACGTCGCGTTGTCCGAATTATACTGGATAACGTGTTGTAATATTTACGTCGTTCTTAAGAAATATTCAGTGCATTGTTGGGCGATAATTGGAGAGATGTGGAAGTTTCTACAAGGTGCGCAGCCGCCACCGAAATGTCAGAAATTTTATTTTTGGGTTTGGTTTTTGTGTGGTTTTACGCCTCTTTCCCAGCATATGATAGGCTATACATGGCGGCTAGTATATTTGGTGGAGGAAGAACCCGAGAAGAACCACCGACCTACGGGTTACTGGCAAACTTTCTTACATACCTAAGTTGGTCGAGCCGAGACTCGAACCCACGCGGACAGAGGTGAGATGTGAGTGATCTGTAAAGACGAGCGCCTTAGACCACTGCTCCCCCCCCCCCAAGAGACCAGAAATTAGATGATTATGAGAGAGAGAGAGAGAGAGTACCAGAAATGCTGGAGAAAAGCATACGAATGGCTGATGTATGCTCCAGGAAAGGCTTTGATGTGGTGACAAATATTAGGAAAAATATTAGGAAAAATACGAAAGTGCGTGGGGTACGTCATTTATTGATGGGTGTAAAAACGTTCATAAATCGTACTTGGAATCACACAAATGATGGTGCTCCTTAACTCAACAGACATCAAGGGTTATAACACAAGAAATGCCATCAAGGGTTATAACACAAGAAATGCCATCAAGCTGAGGCATGCTGCTGGACCAAGAAACAGAAGTCCAGAGACTAGGCCTTAAGGACCTTGACCTGAAGATGAATCATTTACAGAAAATGAAAATGAACTTTCAACTGTCAATGAATCTTGTTTGTGAAAGAGTTGATGTTGTTTTGAGTTGATGGTAATGAATGTTAAATGTTGAATTATAAACAAACTGGATTGGCTTCTCTTTGACTTTAGCAGTATCAGTGAAATTTAGGCAGAATCAGTAAAAAAATTTATTATGGTGATCCTGTGGGCTAGTGCAGAAAAAATTCCTATTTTGAAGCCCTGCACTACGGCGGCGGAGCCAGGCTGGCCAGGGCAGGATTTAACCAGCAACCCACTGAGCCTACATAATTTGAAAAAAAAAAAATAGACTCTCATACAGACAAATAGAAAGACATAAATTCAGCTGTATTCCGACATTTAGAACTTTACGCATGATTGGGAGTAGAGAGTAGAGTTCTTTAACAATATATCTAGATAGAATGTTTAAAGGAATGATAGATGCTTTAGAACCTATGAGAGACTCACAAACTTAATAAAGCCTTTCGTGCAGATGACACCCGTTTAAGGACATAAAAAGCGCAACCACTAATTGGTTATTTCCTCGATTGTCGGTGATGGGCCTGAGTCTCACGTGTTATAAAGTCGTTCTAGATTTTATTGTCTATGTTTATCTGCTTTGTAGCTATGTTGCGAAAAGCATTCCCATTAAAAAGAACTACTGGGGATTACTTTTTTTGCTGCGGATCAATAACAAATGGTGTTAACGTTTTCAAACCACAATACCTTCACTGGATCACATTCATTTCCTAATGTTATTCTTAAACTCGTCGCATTTGATAACTCAGAGTTCTCAGTGCTGCATAACAACAAATTCTAGAAAAAGGGTGCTTTTCTGCGTAGAATGAACAGACGCATGATTGAGGCAATCTTGTTGGTTCACATATTGCAACGTTGAGAAACACTTCTCTCTAGCATCGGCTCTGATAGCCATTGAAGCCCATGTGATCCATTTTAAATATATTTAATTTTTTCTTTATCTGTCTTTTCTCGTTCAGTAGTGTAAGTACAAAAAGATTGATTGTACTGGATTACATTCTATAAATTGTAGCTTTATGTTAGCATTTAATAACAAGACATGAACTTGAAACCGGAGGATGCACAAGTGAAACACCATTGGGAAAATATACAGGTGATATATTTATTTGAAAACTTTTACTAACCGTTAAGGTTTAATTTTGGTCTTACTTAGTGTCCATATAAAACAATGCGCCTAAAATGGTGATTCTTTATAGAGAAATGTAAAAAAGCACTGACCTTTGGTGCACCAAAAATATGAGAATATACTTTTTGTGTACGAAAGACGGAGTAAAGTAGGCAAGTAAAAAATAACATAATACCTTCGTATTTATTTCCTTCACGTTCATGAATAGATTTGTTCAAGATACAATGCATGTTTAAATACAGACATAAATACATACATATATATAAATATATATATATATATATATATATATATATATATATATATATATATATATATATATATATATTCTCTTGGTTTTTGTGTTCAGTGTTTGTTTTGTGGATGTAAATTGTTTCTTCCCCTGACGAAGAGCTTGTTTAGCTCGAAACGTTGGGAAACTGTTTTGTATTTGAGCCGTTATCAGTTTTTTGTGTCATTATTGTTACGACTCTATGGTCTAAAAAAAATGTAACAGAAAGAAAGTGAAACCAACAAATCAAGTAAAAATCAACAAGCAATTTATTACTAGATAATTAAAATGAAAAATCAAAAAGTCACTTACAGTGATGTGTTTTGAAATCCTAATAATCCAATAAGAATGATTGTTCTAATCACAAGTCCTAAATATAGAATGTTCCAAATTCACGGCTGTGTCCTTGAATGTTATTATGTGCTAATGGTCTCCAAAGTCCTGATGTACTAGAAATCTTGATGTGCTGAAGTCAAAATGAAGTATTCCAAAATCTCTGAATAAGTTCACATAAATTCCAAAATCATCAATTAAAAATCCAAAATCCAAAAGTTTATGAGCACTGTTATAATCCAATGAATATTTAAAATAATTCCTCTCTTAGAATTTGGAATGAATTTTCACAACTGTAGCTCTTTACAAGACTGATGGTAATGTCGAACTGAATAAATGTCCACCAAACATGGCATATATAAAGATTGGTCACATGACAGAATGTTCTAGAATATGAGTCATCTTAATGGAATTCTAACTGTAAACAAAATTCAACCTTGACCTTCAAATTGAGAAAACATATTGATCAAAACAACCTAATTCAAGGACACTAGTTAAACATGTTTTTCCTGATAAACATTAAGATTTAAGCAAATATTAAAGTGAAGAAACATTTATAATTTCCTAAAATATTTATAATATTATATAAACATCATACATAACATTATATATCACACACACACACACACAGGCACACGCACATTTTTTTGCAATGGGTGAAAACTGGTATCGATAGATTCCGTCAGTATATGTATTGTATATTAGTTACATCGATTTAAGGACAATATAAATTATATATTTCGTGCAAAACAAGTACTGCCATGTAACGGCGTAATTTAACTTTCGATCTCATCCAGACATTAAATTCGAATATATGTATTTGATGATAAGCATATATATTCAAGACTTTTTTGTGTCAACATTGATTTAGATTCTGACAAGTACATGTATTTTGGTGAATGACGTCACCGATAGCTTAAAAAGAACCCAATTAACAACAGATCATATATATTTAATTTTGCACCTGCTGGCATCTATTCACGGCCGGGCGGATAAAGACTGGGATAAAATGTATGTTGACTCCCAAAGTATTATCTTTTACTTTTCTTTTTTCTTTCTTCCTATCAGATTTTTTTCCTTCTCTTTTCTTACTCGTCTTTCCCAAAAGAAGCAGCCGCGGTAGCTCATTTGCTGGAGCGCCGGACTTCTAATCTAAGGGCTGCTGGTTCGATACCCGCCTAAGTCAGTTCGGGTTGGCTGCCTCAATATGACCTTGTGAAAGGCACTTAACTATAATTTCCTCGGCATGATATAGCGGATAATGTAATAAAAGTGCCGTCAAATCAACCAACCAATCCACAACCAACCATTATTTCCCTAATGACTCGCCTTTATTATTTCCTATAACCATAATCGTTGAGTTCACCAACCCCGAATTCAGTTAAAAAATTGACATAATCCGACTTTATTTGTTTTTTATTATTTTTTTTAAAGGTGTCATCTTCCTCATTTTTCTTAATCAGCATGAAAATTGAAATACTGTCTTTGTCAGGCTCAATAAATACAACTCATTATTTTAAGATTAAATTCCCAACAACGCACAATGTCCATATGCACACTAGAGAGTGTGTTAATTATCTTTGTTTTAATGAAAAGAAACGGATTCATGTTTAGAATTCAGCTGAACCATGGACTCCAAACATCTGTGGCTAAAGGGTGATTTAGGCTAAACCATTTTCCTGGTCTAAAGCATTAAAACGCCCACCCCCAGGTCATTTGAGTGAATTTATAGCTCACATTCGAGCAAACCATTACTTGTAATGCCTGAAGAATACATAACTCCGGCAGATGTTGGATACGTCTAATGTTACGTATGATATTTGGTTGAGACACAAAGGCTTCATTCGCCATGTTCTCAATCGGTTGGTTAACCAATAACTATGGAACTCAATGTCATGGTGGGGGGGGGGGGGGGAGGAGGTGAGGGTGAGTGGTGGTAAAATGCGTTTTCGGAACGCTCTTCGGATCCGGAACCTCACGTAAGTTTAGTCGGGAGCTAAACCCGCCAGTTTATCCGAAGTGATGCACCAGTCCGTTGAAGTTTAAAATGGTCTGGCCACCCGAAAATCACAGAACCATGCAGGATAGAGGGGAGAGTTTTCCCCATGTTCTTCTACACAGATACTAATTCATGATGCTGGATTGCAAGAACATATTGCCAAAGGATTATGGAAATTAGATTTAATGAATCCCGATGTCGCGGAATTATTTAACGAAATATTGACTCACATTAAATCAATAATTTTAATATTTATTGGCCTTATCACCTTATATAAACTTGTAGATTAGATTGAAACAATGTATTTTGTTTTCGCAACTAAAATATAAAAATCATGACCCTGAATCGTTTGTGCGTCAAGGGTAAAAAGCTATACGTTTGACATTTTGGCAATTAAAGTGCCGTCCCGAATCAGAGATATACTTTTAAACCATGCCATATTGATCTGAATTTTTGCTAATTCCACAAATCTAAAATAGCGAGGTAGTATAATAAATAATGTTATCACACTGACGAGGCACTCAAGGGTACTTATTTAAGAAAGATTTAGTGCATCGGTTCCGAAATGTTTGTCGATAGTAATTGACAGTTCTAGGATACTTGTCATTTTTAAATAGCACGATCTTTTTGGCGTGGGGTGTAGCTGAACTACAATAAATACAAAGTACAAAATGATCCAATGATATATTCAAAGTTACTATCTGCTCTGTACCCCCGGCCATGCATATTGACAGTTATTATCTGGGTCACTTGTAAATTTCAAATAGTACGATCTTCAGCAATAAATAATAACACTGAGAAACTTGTTATTTACTCTAACACAGTTGGTGATCTAGTGCTATGAACGGCACGGCAGTGTACCGAAAGTCAACGCGGACGCAGATCTGTTCAATAACTCAATTTCTGCAAGGACAATTAGGTCTTCCGGAGGGGCAGCAGTTTGTGCAAAAACATAAAACTTCACAAAATTGTTGTTTACGCAATTTATTTTAACATGAAAGCATCAATCTTAGTCTCCTGAGATAACTCGTACTTGTTTACAAATTTGTATGGGATTAAAGTATGGTGAAAGATAGTTGTTTTACAAAATAAAACACAGTTTAAAATGTTTTTTGTCGATTTCAAACGTCAAAGAAGATATCCTGCAATGTTTCATAAACGATTATGATTAGGATACACAGATTATATCCAATGATCACCATCGAGAAAATCATCATCAACCCTGATAGCCAGATGGTAAAAACAGTACAGTACAAAGAAGGATTAGATTAAGTATTTGATGTGGATAAACATAAACATTTGTATTGAGTTAAATTGACAAGTATGAGACCGATCTACATAGATTCGACAATCACAGAGATAAAATTTATAAAAAATAAAGTTTGATTTAAAACAGTACGTGGTGACTCAGCATATGAAGTAGCTGGTTTTGAATCAGCAATAGCAATGCCAAAATGTGACAAATCTGGACTCATTCACACGTTTGAAAGAATTGAAGAAACGTTGCATTTTGTTTGGTTTTCCTGTTGGCTTCTTGATAAAACCTAAAGATAATCTGTCAAGCTTGAAATATTCTATACATGTTTTTATACCGTTCACAGTGGTCAACGTAAGAGACGGCACAGCCTCACAAAAGATTGATTTGAGACATATTTTACTTTGATCATCAAAAAAAAAAAAGGTTGCTTACACAAATATCAATCTATTGCAGAGAACAAATTAAAAGGGACAAAACGAACATAGAATACGCTGAATTGAAAGAATGGTTAACTGAACATTCTACCTGCACATTGCACAAGCAAGCGAGAAAACGATTTCTACGCATAAAAGTCTATATAAGTCACGGTGGATGACCAGTGTGTTACGACTCTAGGTCTTAACATATGTAACGCAAAGAAAGTGAAACCAATAAAATCGAGTAAAATCAACAAGCAATTCATTTTCAGACAATTAAAGTGAAAATTCAAAAGACATTTACAATTTGTGAGTTAAATTCCAAATAATCCTAAATGTTCTTTTTTTTATCTCTAATTTTGTTAATGAAAGCAAGGGGATTGCAATCAGTGAATACAATAACCAGAGAAAGAGCCGAGGTAACATATACTTCAAAATGTTGTAACGCCAATATCAAAGCCAAATGTTTCTTCTCAATTGTGGAATAATGTTTATGGTGTTTGTTTAGTTTATTTTTTTTTAGAAAAATAGCATACTATTTTTGTCTTCTTGAATCAATATTCCACCAACCTCTATATCACTTGCATCAACAGTCATTTTAAATAATTGACTGACATGTAGTGCAGAAAGAACTGGTGCATTCTTAAGCATGGCCTTTAATTTATCAAAGGATTCATGACACTGGTCAGACCAATGAAACTTGGATTTCGCACTCAAAAAATTTGTCAAATGTTTGGCAGTTATGGAAATATTATGGAAATATTTGAACAAAATTTCCGATAATATCCAGCTATACCTAAAGATTGCATCAGTTGCTTTTTACAAAAAGGCACAGGGAATTCAGAGATAGCCTTGACCTTAGCTTCTATACGTTTAACTTGACCTTGTCCCACAATATGTCCTAAAAATGTGGCACAAGCATGGCAACACTTACTTTTGCTTAAATTAATCGTCAGATTTGCATCACTGAGCCGATCTAAGAATTTCCGAATGGTTTCCAAGTAATTTTCCCAAGTGTCGCTGTAGATGATGACGTCGTCGATGTACGCGTTACATTATCTAGACAAGATGTTATCATGTTCATAAGACGCTGAAATGTTGCCGGAGAAATTTTCATACCAAAAGGCATCACTTTATATTGACAAAGCCCATCTGGAGTTACAAATGCTGAAATTTCTTTTGCTCTTTCCGTCAGTGGAATTTGCCAGAATCCTTTTAAAAGGTCAAACTTGGTGACATATTTCGCATTTCTAATTTTTTCAATTCAATCATCCATTCTTGGCATTGGAAATGAATCCATTTTGGTGACACTGTTGACTTTCTATAGTCTGTACACATGCGGAATGTATGATCTAGCTTAGGCACAAGAATACATGGTGAACTCCAGTTACTTTAACTTGGTTCTACAAATCATTCTAGAGTAAATACTAAATTTCTTTTTTCAAATATTCCTGTTTGAGAGGATTCATCCTGTAAGGATGCTGTTTCACAGGTGTAGAATCTACAATGTCAACGTTATGATAGATTTTATTTGTTCGTGTAGGAACATCAGGAGATGTTTTTGTTTCCGCCTCCCAGGAGTATTAATAATATAATTTAAGTCACTTACTTTCTTTTCAACGGTATAAGGACCATACTATTTAGCCCGAAGAGGATTTAGAAAGAGAGCCAGAACTTTATCACCAGGCTGAAAACTCCTTTCCTGTGCATTTCTGTCATACCTTAATTTCATTATTGGCTGAGAAGAGCGAAGATTAGTTCTTGCTACTTCACAAGCCTTTGATAACTTATATTTGAAATCAAAGACATAGCCAAGAAGATTAATCTCTGAATCTTCATTTTAAAGAAGTTTCTCTTTCAATAATTTCAATGGTCCACGGACAGTATGTCCAAAAACCAGTTCAAAGGGACTAAAACCCAATGACTTTTGAACGGATTCAATAACAGCAAACAGCAACAAAAGAACACCCTCATCCCAATCCTTTCCTGTATCAAGCAATATGATATTCTTCAAAGCTTGTTGAAATCTTTCCAAAGCCCCTTGACTTTCAGGGTGATATGCAGAAGATTTAAACTGTTGGATGCCTAATTCATGCATAACTTGTCGGAAAATTCCAGACATAAAATTGGATCCTTGATCAGACTGGACAGATTTAGGAAGGCCAACAAGTGTAAAAAAACAACTTTACTATTTCTCAAAGGAATTGCCTCTGGAAATCTTGTAGACGCACACATTATGGTCAACAGGTTTGAGTTCCCTGGCTTGGTCCTAGGTAAGGGACCGACACAGTCTACCATTATTCTGCTAAATGGTTCGTCAAATACTGGAATAGGTTGCAATGAGCCTTCGGTATCTTCTGATTTGGTTTTCCTACCAGTTGACAAATGTGACAAGATCTACAGTATTTAGAAACATCACTTTTAAGTTTCGACCAATAAAAATTATTCAAGATCTTGTGATAAGTCTTATTGACTCCTAAATGACCAGCCAAGAGTTTTCATGGACTAGACTAAGACTTTCCTGTCGATATGACCTTGGAACGACAATTTGATAGCCCACTGACACTCGTCACCTGCGGGTACCTCAGGTGGTCTCCGCAGGACCCCATTTTCACAAAGTAACAATCTGGGACTTGTGTGGCTTCAGTTTTACTAATAGCCCTCTGAAACAAACAGGAGATCTCGGGATCTTGTTCCTGTTCGAAAACACGTGATAGTCTTTTGTCACCCTGATTAGAATTGAGAGAATGAGCGGTAAAAATAGGATCACTGTGATCAATACCTGTTGATTGATCAATACCAGGAGAAAAGGTGATCTCATCAAAAGACTGACCAATAAATGTGCCAGTTAAAGGAATAATTTCCTGATCAACCTCATTCTCAAGAGGTCTTTTCACCATAGCTCTGGTGACTGCAGGATACAAATCAGGGATTTCAATCTCAATAGGATCAACTCTTTGATCCAAACTAGGCTTGTCAGTCACAACTGGATTAACCACGACTTTATCTCCAGCTGGGTCATTGCCTAATAACTAATGGATACCTTCTATAGGTCAAAAAGTCACTGCCCCAACAGTCACAGGTCCTGAAAGGCTCTCTGATGCCAAATTGACACAATGGAGAGGAATATTTACAAAGCCGCACTCTACTCCCTGAATAAGAACACTTTCACTAGAAGAAGACTTCTCAGACAAAGGCAAAGTACCTAATAACAAACGTTTCTGAAAACCTCTTTGTCCCTTAATATTTTAATAGGGATAGGTTTGGCAGAATCACCAATAAGTGATATAGAACCTCCTGACACGAATGGTTCATAAGTCTCCAAAATAGAGTCAGACTGGAGTTTGTATGACAACAAATGTATTGCTTTCAATACAAGACCGTGATCTTGACCTCCTTAAAATAAGAGCATTTGGAATAGCTCCGTCTTTATTCTGCTGCTTATTTTTCAACCTGTAGCAATCAGTAATGACGTGCGCTTTGTTTTTACAGTAAGTGCACGTAGGAAGAGATAACGATTTCTGATCAGTCTTATCAGATGTTTGTTTTCTAACAGTTGTGATGTTTTGAAATTTAGAAGTACTCCTTTAATACTGAGATGATTTTTTTTACGAGAAAACTGCTGAGAGGAAGACTAAAATAAAATAATTGACGGAATTGAAAAATATGGACTTTTAAGGTTGCTGTAGATGATGAAAAATAGGCTTTAAAAATTGAAGGAGTTAAAAACATGCACAGAATTCGAACTTTTGCTGATCACAAAACCAGAGGAAAAAAAGAAACTACAATAAAAAATAATGACAGTTCAACAACAAAATTATGCCCATGAACAACGTGATAAGGCGACTACAGTATAGGTAATATACAAGCTGGGCAATACATATCATCACATAAGAAATGAAAAGAGACAATGAGTAATATGGAGTTGATTTTCACAACATTTAAGAAAAGCTGATAAACAAAAACAATGTAAAAGACTACAAACTGGCATCCGATATCTTAAACAACATTACGGGTAATGAAAATAAAGTAGACTAGACGTTGATGCAGTCATTATAACATTTATACTTCTTTGAAATTTCATTTAAAGAATGTATAGCAGAAATTCACAGAACTACTGAATCAACTATGCATTTGTCCTGGACAAAATATTTACCAGGTTCAATTTTAAAGAATACACAAAACATTTAGTCACAAAGAATGATCATAAAATTGGCCCAAATCAGTTGATTTGGGAAGAGTTTTTGCACCGTCTAAATGAGGTAAACTCAGGAAGTGCATATAGAGATTTTAAAACTTCAGTTTTCACAGATATCTAGTAGTCATTGAAATTAAATTACACAAAAAATAGTACAATATGAAGGAACAAGTTGTAAAATGTTACCAATCTAACAGAAAGAAACGGATAACAGAAATGGTTAAACAAAATACAACATACCAAAGATGCAGAAATTGCGTGAAAGAAACGAGATTAATCTGGTATTATAATAGAAAAAATGAAACGATTAGGGTGGGAAAATAACAGAAAATTAAGTGTTAGTTTGGAAAATATATAGAGGATCAATTTATTTGCACAAGAAAAAACATTTTCAAACACAATGAATATGTGACATTGTTCAACACTTTATCGTAGGAAAATGCACATCAGATTAAAACAACCTAGCAAGCACAACGCCATATCCGTGTTCTGCAATGCAGTTTAATGCTCCAGTTAACAAGGACGTTTCATAATAATTAACGAGATAAAGATTTACTACACTGAAACATACTTTTTCACACACAAACCATTCAACATGTTTGAATAGTACGCTTTCAAATTCGACAATGATTCCTCTGTGAAAAGATATAGATCACACTGTGACATGATATATTGGCAGAGTCAATTAAACTGGGCATGCTGCATTTCCTACTGGCACTTAACAGAGAAAAATGTACCAAGGACTGTTCGACATTTCGCGAAATCAGTATACAAATTTCACGTTTATTTCCAGATGAGAAAGCTGATGTCTGAATGTAAAATATCTTTTCCCGATGACATTGCATTCATATCAAATAACTATAGCATTTATATGCAACAAAAATTATTTGATATGCAACAATTTTAAATTTTCACCACAGCATAACTGGAGATACTTCAGGAGAAAACAAATTCTTGATAGATAATGAATCAGAAGAACATACAACTGTACAAAAAGTTTGTATGGAACCTACATCTGTTGTTGTGTTAGCTGCTTACAACTGTAGATCTAACTATCGAGCAGGTATTGTTGAATACTGGAGAACATTGTCAGTTGCTGCAATCAATTCAATGGCAGACAAAGACGATGAACCTACGGTGCTTTCCCAGAGGAGATATTTACTGGAGGCAGAACACCTTGTTGGCTCTGCTAACAACGAGCAAACAGGTTTGACTTACTTCATTCTGCAAGATAGCAATGATCTGACAGCTAAAGGAATAGCTAGCTTGATTCAAAGTATAAGGTCTCGTGTAATCTGTATGTTTGGTGCACGTGTACAAGACGTAACGTCTATTATACAGTCTGTTTCGACAATATCAGGCACTATTAAAAAGTTAATGGAGCTATCAACTTTAGGAGATTAAGGTTGCGATACAGATGAGAACAATATGGTAAAATTCGAACATAGCAGATTTCCAAATTGAAAGTAGACTATGCTGTTGGTGGAGATGGTGCCTTTTTATTACCCAACTCATGGTCAGGTGTCTTAATTTATAGTGTGACATCAGCGATTAATAGATTTCCTCCAATCAATAACTTGAACAGTTTACAAAAGAATTAAAAGATGACTACATGACATCAACGGAATTATATAATTTTTGTCGTTCGGCTTAGATTTGCCTATATCTTCACCGAGTACTAGTCTTATATCTTTCGAACAATGAGGACATATGAGATGTCGAAGACTGTGCGATGGCAAAGACATACCTAGCCGAAGGCTACACAAGGCAATATGTTGAAAATATGCTTAATAAATAATTAGCATTGCATCTGCAAAGTAGAATGTGTACTGGTTGCTTTACACCTGTTGCAATAATTGTCATTACCGAAGTTGTTGGTTGCCATACAATAAGGTTTCACATGGAACTATAGTAGGCAATCATTTTCAAGATCATGCTAGAGGCCATGTGTGCTTGCACAATTTTCTCAATGATGAATTTAGCCATCTTGAATGATTCAACTTATTTATTGTTATCTTCTATCTCTTTCCTCAAAAGTATGTTAGCGTTTTAAGACGTGTTTTAGCTCTTTATAATGTATCTAGTGTTTGTCCCGTGTAAATATTGTTGATCATTATGAGACAAATTAAAAGAAGCACATGGTATTCCACCCACGCATTCGGGTTTTGAAAAGATTAGCCTTCTGCAATATAAATCATTAGATGGTACATCCAGTATGTTCTGAATTTAAACTGTTCCGCAAGTCTTTAAAATTTGAACTCTTGCTATGTTAATTAATCTAAAGTTTTCATCACCAATATATTAAAAAAGACACGGTTTCTAATTGATAAGTGTTGCAACATTGATGATGTAAAAAGGAAAGCAACTAACCCAACACGACTAACTTTTAGTAGCAGACATTTTGAAATATATAAATGTAACTCTGTAATCAAATATTTCAGAGACATACACGTGTTTTTGGTTGTCTTTCAATAGCAAACGCAAAAGAGCATGCGAACTATCTTCGCTGATGATGTACAGAGATTGTAGATACATTAAAACCGAACAGCAAGAACAAGCTTTTAATGTGACTTGAGTTTCCTTCTCAATACAGCAACGAGTACCATACACTTCATGTCCGGCTCTGCAACTACGGTACAGTGTACTCAGTGGCGTACTACGGGTAAATGGTACCCGGGGCGACGATGAAGTTTTGGCGCCCCAAGATTTCTGGCGCCCGAGGCGTCTGCCTCCCCCACGTCCGTTAGTACGCTACTGAGTGTACTGATGTGTTTATAATGTAAATTACTTACCTTGTCAACCAAAAATGGTGTATCATTATAAAAACTCAGTGTTTCTTTATTCTTTTTGATGCTATGACACAAGTACATTCATCTGTTGGTAGTTGTCTATATGTTTGACACGACAATTTCGGGATATTTTAAATTTTAAATTTTATTTAATCACACCTTGTTTTCTTATTAATTTTTATATTTTCTTTTCATTTTTAGGAGCCATCCATGTATGACGTCACGCAATTTTGGTGGATTTCGAAACCTCCCTCCCCATCGTCACAAAAACGCAGACCCCCCCCCCTCATATATGATGTCATAAAGCTTTGACCCCTCCTCAATAAAAATGTTCAAAAATAAAACTGGTTTGAAATCACCTTGTATTAGAAACACACACAACAATACAACACTGCGTTCTAATTTATTTAATACTTAAACAAAAATATCTTGATCAATCCGGGTTTAGTCCTCTGTAAACCTGTACTAAAGAGCGAAACTATGCGATGCTACATAGTTCACATTTTCTCTGGTAGATGGCGCAAGTGTTGCTTTTATGACGTCATATTTTTCAAAAAACCCTACCCCCCCCCCCCCATCGTCACACATCGTCACACAAGTCGGAACCCCTCCCCCTTGATGCGTGACATCATATATGGACGGCCCCTTATCAGTCCTGAATAAATAAAGTTGTACCTTTAAGGCACAAAACTGTTTGATTGGCACACCGTTTAGTTTGTCCTTGAATAGACCAACTTTATTAATCATAAGGGTTAAACTCATTGTTCTTGGGACAGTCTCTAGTATCGTAGAACTTGATGTCATTCTTCATGACGCTGTCTTGTCCCAGCATGCACAAGGAATCTGTATCGACGAGACGTAGTCTCATTCTATCGCCATATTTTGTTGCTCTGGTTTTATTTTTATTTTTATTTCATTTTTTAGTTTAAAAAAAAATATATATATATTGTTGTAATAGAATTTGCACAGCAACCACTCATTTTAGTTATAGCATAGTAAAATCAACATAGATATGTTTGTTTAGTTTGATTTTCTTGTTTTTAAGACTGACTATGACCAAGTCATCGTCAATAATTGTTATCCTGGCAAATGATATTTCTTTTTAGAATTTGAATTTTTTTCATCTGTACATATTTTAACTGTTGTTCATTTTCTTAAATGTTCCATCTGCTTCTCGAATATGGAGTTGTTCATCAATTTGACTTGCTGCTTTTTGTCTCCTATTCAGGTTCTATGTATGATTTAAGAGACGATTGCTGATCAAACAGAGCAATTACATGTATCTCTTTCAGTTTTAAAGCGAATTGTAAAGATTCACATTTCTGTTGTAAATGACAAATGTCTCTATAGTTTTTAATTTACATTATAGCTTTGGTACAGTTAGTTTTGTACCCTTGTAATCATTTGTCAGGTTCTTTTGCAAAGCAGATAAATCATCTATGTTTTACCGATGCTAGCGGGTAGCCCTAGAAAGGTCGTGTAGATGTAATCGAATATCCAAATATATTTCTAATGTGCAACCAGTATCACTGTTGTCAGAGTTTCTTCTACCCATCTAATTTGTTCATCATTTGCCCGTCTGAAGGTTTTTTTTATCGGCATATATTAACTCATGGCCTGATAGCATACATTATTGGCATTGAGGTACATAGTGAATGATCGTGCCGTTGACCTTTCGTACTCGTCATCATTTGTTATATTGCCATTTATGTACGAGTAGTATTCGTTATTTGCTTTTCAGCACCTAATGTAGTATCATACTAATTCCGATGTGAAAACCGCTCTCATAATCTGTCAGAAGTTCTGATTCAATACCTGATATTTTGCACGACGCATCATGAGCTAAACCGAGTGCACTGTAATAATGTGCAGGTAAAAGTGTGTAGTGTTTCATACAGACATTCCTTGACGATGTCACACAACATTAAAGTATCTGTTTTCCCGTAATAGTCACGTAGATCACACAGTTTGTTCATGCTGAAGTGTGACATAAACATGAATCATGGTAATCGTCAGTTGAAGGGTGATATAAACATGCATCATGGTAATTGTCATTTGAAGTGTGACATAAACATGCATCATGGTAATCGTCATTTAATATGCTGGAATCGTTCAGTGATGATAATCATGGTAATCGTCATTATATATGTTTGAATCGTTCAGTGAAGGTAATCATGGTAATCGTCATTTTATATTTTTGAATCGTTCAGAGATGAGTAAAACTATTATTTTTGTAGTATAGATATTTCGTTAAATCATTAAACAGTATCCATGACTTCATATAGGTTAATGTCTTTCCTCAAATATGTAGGTGTCATGTCTCTAAAATGATTCAGTGTTTCTGTGAACTTTTCATCACTCAAATTTTTAGCCGCTGATCATTGTCCCATGAACCGATAACTATCTACGAACCTAAACACTCTTTTAACTCTTATTTCCTTACCAGCTTTCATGAACCTATCAAGTAGGGAGTCATTGCTGAATGATATATATTTCTCGTCGTTATTTGTTATTATTTCGAACTCATCATCTGTATAATATTTACAAGCCTCCTTATGATCAGACGAGTGTCATAACCGAACAAGTTATAAATGAATAGTGGCATATATTTTGGGTATCTAAAATTCAAATTTCAGTAGTTATAAACAGGACCTCTATACTTTCCAATTCAATGATACTGATCATGCACTTTATGTGCGTTAGTTTCGCCGTTGTCGCCTGGCGACAAGCTTATCCTTTGGGACAACGCCGTAACTGACTTTGTCTTTAAATATTTATCTCTCACATATATGGCATGTTTTTGTTGAGTTAAAATGTTTCCCCTCTTCATCTGTGAATACCATAGGTTTTGCATTTTTCAGTCTTAATTCTCCGTACATTAGTTTTGCGTCCATAGTCTAGTTGTATAACGCTCGAATACAGTAAGTACCTCTGTAATCTATTGGTCTGTCACTTTTATGAATCGGCTCGAGGTACAAAGAAAACCCTGATGAAATATGTTTAGCTGTTTGCATTGTCCATCTTTGTAGTGTATCAGCTTGATGAATATTACCATTTTGTGGTGCGCAGCACAGACACTTCATGTACGGTACGATTGTACCTACCGTACACGTTGCCTATGGTACGATGATACATTTCAAAATCACAATAAACAACGTACGGAACTTTTAATTGATGCTAATAAATTTTAATTTTGACAATTAAACCTTCGTCATGCATTATAGCTATCGAGTTGTCTACACTAATATAGTCTTTTGTATTCTGATAACTTTTCTGATGTATTGAAACAATTCAAGTTTTTTTGCAGATATATTTCTGCCCGTCGTGTTTGTTTATATGTGACAGCACACATCTGGACATATAGATCTTTAATTCCAACGTAATGGTGCCTTCCATCTTTGTAGCTGTTAGGACCATCGCTTGAAGCGAATATGATCAACATGTCAACGTGTAACTCTCTCTCTCTCTCGGTTATTCTAACAGGTTTAATGTAATTTCTTTCCATACCACCCTTTACTCCTTCAAATATGTTATACACATTTACAGATATATGAAATTATCTTATATTTTTGAGATCATTTCGATTTTAACCGACATTTATTGAACCAATGACTGTATGTATCTAACATGTATATCGATGGTCAATATGTATAAATCACTTTTTGTATTTAACACAGATTACACGGCATAAAACAAATATTTGTCATCCGTATTTTTTATGTTTATTGAAGCCTTTATGCTTTTAACCAGTTCAGAAAAATCTATGTATGATCGTCTTATAAGTGGTTGATACCTGTCTATGTGCAACGTTAAATATTCAATCCTGTCGAACATCCATCTTGTATCTTTGCTTATTTCCTGTCCAAATTTGGAATGTTAAAATGCCAATAAATGTTCAATGGCGTCATCTATTTTACCTCTGTTCAATATATTCATCCGTCTTTTTATATGGTAAAAAATTCTCTGTTCTCAATATTTTTACTTCTTGCGTGGGCCGTTTCAAAAGTCTGATCGTTCAGTCTAGCTGTACTTTCCCATAACCAAATTGTCTAATTCTCCGAATGATGATTACAGAAAAATACGGTTCAAAGTAACTGAACAATTCATGCAAATTTGTATTCTTAATATCGTAAAATCTGTACCTTTTTACGTCTTTTCGTTATGATATTCTTTAAATGCTTATTCATACGTCTCAATTCTTTTCTTGTTAGGAGAATTGTTATAGGAGTAGGTAATTTGTTTCTGACTTGCTTTGGAATAGGTTGATCAAGTATTGAAGTCTTCATCATTGATTTATTTAAGAAGCAACATTTCAAAATATATTTCGTTGCTAAGTGTTTATGTTGTGTATAAAAAAAAATATATAAAAAATAACTGTATGTTGTGCTTTTTACACAGACTGTTGTTCCTACCTAACACGTCGTTTTCCTTTCAGGACGATTTTTTTTTGGTCCGCTGCTGTGCCGTTCAATCATTCGATGTGCTAGCTCACGAACTGCGCTAGAGTATATAAACATTTTCTCAGTGTGAATATTTATTGTTGAAGATCGTACTATTTTAAATTTACAAGTGCCCCCAAATATGCCTGTATCCCTACACGAAATGGTATTGATTTAAAATTTACAAGTGCCACCGAATATGCCTGTATCCCTACACGAAATGGTATTGATTTAAAATTTACAAGTGCCACCGAATATGCCTGTATCCCTACACGAAATGGTATTGATTTAAAATTTACAAGTGCCACCGAATATGCCTGTATCCCTACACGAAATGGTATTGCTTTAAAATTTACAAGTGCCACCGAATATGCCTGTATCCCTACACGAAATGGTATTGATTTAAAATTTACGGGTGGGTCAGATATTTTTTGGTATCCTCACAGGAGATGGAGATACACAACATTTAATTTTTTACAAGTCACCCAGAACTGTCAATATGCATAGCCGGGGTATAGAGTAGATAGTAACTTAGTGTTGGAATTTGTCGATGGGTCATTCTGTAATTTTATTTACTGTGCAAAAATATAGAACTATTTTAAAATTTAAAAATGGCCCAGAACTGTTAATTATAATCCACAACGATTTTTTCCTCGTGTACTGTGGAGTGATACTTTATGCAAAAGGGCAATAGATAGCTTGTAGCGTAATTATCTCTGCAGATTTGGCTACTGAGTATAATTGAAATCACCTATCCCCAGCTCTCTGTCTGTCTGTCTGTCTGTCTGTCTCTCTCTCTCTCTCTCTCTCTCTCTATATATATATATATATATATATATATATATATATATATATATACTCTTTTGATTCCCGCGTCATACCGCCAACTACGGACATCCACCAGCCTTAAATTTGGACACAAATGTCATTATCTACACTAATTGAGCACATACATCCATAAGAAAGATGTTACATTCTAATATAGAAAGACTTTTCTGCCTACAAGCAGAATGGGTCATGGTTTTAACTTGCATTAAGTGCAAATAGACAAGAACAATTCTTTGAGCACGTTATTAGCAGCTCATTTTGATGATAGACAACCAATATGTAATTTTCATTGATCTCACTCGGTTCAATGATGCCGACTCTGCTTTTGATAAATTAAACGCATGAATTTAAGTGCTATCATTTTTTTCAGTTATGACGCATTAAATAAATGTAATCTTATTTAACTACATAATATATTTTTAATTCTTTATTTTTATTCCTTTACATCTGTCTCTCTATTCTTGTTCTTAATGATCGGTAAACTCAGAATCCTTTATATCGTCAAGCCCGTTATAGCAGCAATATTGTATGTGGTCAACTA
The DNA here is from genome assembly GCA_029931535.1 of Margaritifera margaritifera. Lineage (NCBI taxonomy): Eukaryota > Metazoa > Mollusca > Bivalvia > Unionida > Margaritiferidae > Margaritifera > Margaritifera margaritifera. The sequence continues at coordinate 3,303,468 of JAQPZY010001498.1, forward strand.
TCTGCATTGTAGCGAGTAAAACAGTTGAAATGGTCATATGGGAGATGAAATTTAGTAAGTCAGTTCTGAGCTGCATTGTCACAAGTTTAGGGTACGTCCTAAATTCGGAAGCGGGCTTGGAATGCAAACGCGGACTGAGGCCAATAAAATGCGGACACGTGGACTCGGACTCGGCATCAATTTGGCACTTTCCGTCACCATCAGTCGAGTTGACCAAAAATCACAGTGTATACGTAATTAGTTACGCTTGCTTCTTGTTTGAACATTAATAATTTTGCAAGATTTCCTTAAATACTGGCAGTTTACCATTGGTCAGGATCAATATGTGTGTAAAATGAGGACGAGGAAAGGACTCAGACATAATGCTATCTTTAGTCGCCTATAATTTATGTAATGCTTGAAAAAAGAGGCCGGATATGCAACAAATTTCACATAAATTTCTCATATTTATTAGGTAGGAAGGGAAGAATCGTAATTCATGTACAGAGGATGCCTAGTGAAATTTCAGTTTTGAAAACCCGAATGATCCAGACACATGTACTTAAAAGTGTGACACACGAAAAAAAACCCCAAAAACAACAAACAAAACAAACAAACATCGGAAGTATAATTATTCCAAAATGTTTAGACCGCTTTTTTGTGTGTGTCAGAAACACACGACACTCTCAGAAACTGGTTTCGTTGGGTTGAGCCTGTTTCAAAGTATTTTGCCAATAGGCTTTTGGTCATTTATATTTCTCAGCGGCAAATTTCTTTATACATACAACTGCTTGGTCATTTTCATTTTCCCTACTGCTGTATGACAAATTCGTTGAAGTCACTTTTTGGTGAAAACATTCCTCACATTAAAAAAAATATTCCGAAATCTTTTGACCACTTTGACGGTTTACTCTGGCAAATGTGTTGAAGTCACTTATTGACTGATGATGAAAGCATTCGGCACAAACTCATATCAACATCGAACTATTGAACAAAAATTGTAGCTGAAAGACTATTGGCTCTCATTTTGTGATGTGAATTGAACAAAAACTATAGTTGAAAGACTGTTGGTTCCCTTTTTGTGATTGAAAATAAAAGGTTTCTTTCTGCATATACTTTATTCAAATTGACAAGTACACGAAATCAGGCCATGTTGATTTATTTTTTGATTCGAACAAGAAGCTACTTTATCTTTATGAAGTGTATCTACATCATTATACAAAAATAGCATATTTTGTTATCATGAAAACCAATGTATATTTCATTATGACATGTTCTATTGTTTGGAAGAAATAAAATAAATAGACGAGCAACATCATTATCTCTCTCTCTCTCTCTCTCTCTCTCTCTCTCTCTCTCTCTCTCTCTCTCTCGTGTGTATGTAATACATTATATATTGGGCGTATCAATATAAATACTTGACCACTTGCATAATAGCGTCGTACTATTATATATCAGGTGTATCAATATAAATACTTGACCACTTGCGTAATAGCGTCGTACTATTATATATTGGGCGTATCAATATAAATACTTGACCACTTGCGTAATAGCGTCGTACTATTATATATCAGGCGTATAAATATAAATACTTGACCACTTGCGTAATAGCGTCGTACTATTATATATTGGGCGTATCAATATAAATACTTTACCACTTGCGTAATAGCGTCGTACTATTATATATCAGGCGTATCAATATACAATAAAATATTTATGTGCTTTTTAAAGTAAAATTAAAATTTCCATGTTCGCAAAAATAAAATTAAAACAAAATAAATATCATTTATCAATGTCTTTATATAAGCAAACAAGATGAAACATTTTATCACTCACAGAAGGAGGATTTATTCAAACAAAAATCTAAGTTATTTTAAACTACGCAATTTGGACAATTAAAAGAGAGTAACTATAGTCATTACAAGTTAGGATACTGTTGTTGTAGGCAAGTCCAGAACAATGTAATAACAATAACCGATGGTGTAATATTTAGAGTAGCCCATGAATTCTTAACGGTCCTCTTCCCAACATTGTACAAGTGAATTACTGATTGTTTCACTTCAATCTTTTACAAACTATCAAAATTTGTACTCATTCCATAATTTAACCTTGATTAAATTCCATATTTCACACATATAAATCATAGTATATATCCTGTAAAAGCATGAAATAAATTCCATCACAACCAAAATAGACAAACTATATGTATGATGTCACGATTCATTCAGTGAGATGTTTTAAACAATCGCATGTACTTTGAAAAACACAAGAAACTGGGGTGGAGTGGGGTGGGTGGTTCGTTAAACTGTAGATTCTGCACCAAGGGCGCCAAGGAGGGGTATGAGTGTCGTATTTATTGAAAAGTAAATAAACTACACTATTTACAGAACTTTGTTTATGCAATCATGCAGGAAAGACAATTGTTGTATGTGACATATTGCGGGCTATCACTGGGTAGTGCCCCTGAGAGATGGCGAGTGGTCCAAGGGAAGTGGAAATATGGTAGATATTAAGTACAAAATCTTTTTTGTCAATTCGCTCATATTATATCTCAAAGCAATAGACGAAATACAGATTTTGCCCCACTATCCAAAAATCCACATGGAAGTCATGGGGATTTATTATTGATCGCTATCGAAGCTGCTTCAGTTGTCTTAAAGTTGAACAGAAAGTATTTTTGTTTCCGTGAGACTAAATCGGTAAAAAATAAAATTGAAAAAAATATTACAATTAAAATAGTAATATGAATGGTTTTTATTATCGATGAGGCAGCTTATTCATAAATAAGTGATTTAACAAACTGCTGATTATATCTTAAAGCATTCGAAAATTGTAATCGCACTTGTCACGAATGTTATGCTTTGAAAACCAGCTGCTGGAGGTCTCATAAAATACGCTTGCGAGGATAAAGCTGTCAGTATCTAGAATGCCTCACAGCAATCATGTCATACACTCACCTTCGTCTTCAGCATCATAAGTAAATTCATCGCGCACTTTGTGTACCTTTTATAACTAGTTTTTAGTCATTCCCTCTTTATCACAGTGTATGCAAGAAGATACTCAACTTTAATGTCTACCTTTTATCGTCATCATTATCATCAGTATCATCATCATCATCGTTCTTCTTCATCAGGTTAATTAATACAAAATTATACATATGGTTTCCGAAGATGATACTCAAAAAACCTGGGCATTCACTATATCTTAAAACTTTCGTCCCACATCACCCGTTCCCCCTTCTCATCGCATAAATAGGAGAATCTTAAATTATTTTTTTGTTGCAGCAGGCACTATTTAAATCATTGGTGCCATAAGATCACATATTTGCTGTACACTAGCGAAATGCGAAAATTAGTGTCGAGTCCAAATCCGCGTGTTTGCATTTTAGACAAGATAATGATGCGGAACCACTGTAAACTGCCAGTACTGAAGGCAATCCTCATATTGCGGTCAAAGTATAAACAAGCATGGTTAATTATATATACATTATGATATTTGGTCACAAAAGCTGTTGGGTGGCGGAAAGTACCAACATAATGCAGAGCCCTCGTTTGCTTTTTAGCCACAGTCCGCATTATAGAACCTGGAATATTGATATGGCGTCAGACTACCATTAATTATCTTATATAATATATACTTATACACATTCATTTCTCCAAGATGAACTCAGAGCAACAGCCCATTCACACTTAGATTCCAAGGGATGACAGTGCTATTACAGACAATTACCGAACATATTTACATTTCAACAGCTGATCAACATCTACCGGACTCAAGCAATCTGTTTCCTGGTCAATCAAAACATAGGTTGTGACCATATTACACACTGACTTTGCATGTGTAATTTCGCCACACTACTTTTACAACCACAAGGAATTGCATCTCAAAGTATAGATAGATTCTTTACCAATCATTCCATGGTTAAAAAAAAATCAGTTCGTTTCAATAATATACCAGAATGAATATTATAGTAAAACAAAACTTCCAAATTTAGATATGCACTACTTCTCTGGGAACTAACCAAGAAGCATTTTATCCTTGTCTGATCCCAAATTATCCATCACATGAAAAAGACCGTTGATTGTTACCGTCTAGCTTGATATATTGAACCTCGATACGATTTCTTTCGTGTGGCAGGGCCATAATTTGAAGTAGGGTTCCATAGATGTATGTATACTCGTATAGTGTAATTTTCTCTTCACGTTGGGTATCATTTCTAATTTAAGCTTTAGGTTGAGCCATTTGTTGAAAATAGGTCGATGTTTAACAAGTAACTGAAATCTGAAGCTAGCTGAATTGTAATTAGACATGTCGTTAATACTCTCGAGTGTTATTACTGAAGTTTTTCTTCCGTTTCAAGCAGTCAATGTGAAACTACTTGCGCCGGCTCGTGCAATACGTGCATGCTACACGTATCATGGTAACATCAAGATGCAACAGAGCCAAAAATGCATATTTACACTTTTAAATATATACTGGTTTGTGGGTTTAACGCCATTTTTTTAGCACATGATAGGCTATACATGGCGGCCAGTATATCTGGTGGAGGAAGAACCCGGGAAGAACAACCGACCCACGGGAAGCTACTGGCAAGTTTTCTCACATACCCACGTCGGCCGAGCCGAGACTCGAACCAACGCGGACAGAGGTGAGATGTGAGTGATCTGTAAATGCGAGCGCCTTACACCACTCGGCCACCCGTGGCCCTTACAAATATAGTCTCTCTTTAACTCTAAATAGGAAAATGGTTACGAATTCGACTCCCTTCGAGTTATAGATAGGACGGTTCTGGTGCAGAACGATGTAACAGAGAGCGAGATAAAGCTTGCTCTCGTGTAAAAGAAAAGAAGTGCATGTTCCAAAAAAAAAAACAAAAAAAACAAAACATTGAAATAAACATAACATAATACATGGTCATGAATTTTCTTTCTAATGAAATGTTGCCAAAGGGAACGATTTATTGATGTAACTTCTCCGATAATACAATGTAATTAAAGTCGAATACTGACATGCTTAAGGATATACTTATTTCCCTTGATGAAAAAAAAAACACTTACTTTCAAGAACAAATAATTAAAATACAAAAAAAAAACTTGTACAAAAGAAAACGAGAGCAACCACGATGCCAATGGCTCGCCATCACAAGTCTCCTTACTTGTTACTGCATGTGTCTACCCCACCCCTCCATGTATTAAACCCCATTCCCGGACAGAGTGCAAGCAGGCCATAATGCAAAATCTGTCACATATATGACGCGTCTTCCTGTTAGAAATGCATATATGAAGTTTGGCTATAGAATATTTGAAGATGTCATTGAAATTGAAATTGTTACCTTTCTTTTAATCCCCAAACAGTCTTGGAGCCAAGGATGACACCCCTCTCGCAGATGATTGGCACAACAACATCAATAAAAAGCTTCGTAAATTTACGCCCAGAGATGTGGTGACGGACAAACGGATGGACTGACGTAGGGCATCACTATATGCTCGACGAATTTTAAAAGATTGTGGGCATAACAAAACAAAACAAAACAGAAATTGTTTATTATTTCCCTTGTTATTAAGATATGTTTGCTTTTGCCGGCGTACCCAACTGCCACCTCGTGGTCTGATAGTTTACCTATTTTTTCGTGTTCAACCTGCTGGTCCTATACATTTTTAACAATATTTCCCAACAGACCTTGAGGTTTGTCTCGAAGCATTTATTAAAATATGCTCCACAAGGACTTTCCTATGTAAGCCATAATGCTTCAGTGTGCGTAATTAGGATATATATATATATATATATATATATATATATATATATATATATATATATATATATATATATATATATATATATATATATATATATATATACACATACATACACATTTACTTAAAACAGTCTTAAATTGTCATTCCAGAATGATAAAGCACCTTGATGACCTTCATAGTGGACTGTCCCAGCTTTCCCGATCTGTAAGAAGTACCAACAGAGACCTCAGTAACTTGATGTAAGTACCAGAATGCACCTCGCCAAATTTGATGGGTGAATGTTGGCCTTGCGTTAGACTGGTACAGCGCTAAAGCATACCCTCACTACCATTGTTGTCACATATGTAAAGCATATACATCGATTTACATTTGGTAGATATACGTACAGTATATACTTGTATTTACATTTGGTAGATATATGTAAAGCATATACTTGGATTTACATTTGGTAGCTACATGTACAGTATATACTTAAATTTACATTTGGTAGACATACGTACAGTATATACTTGTATTTGGTAGATATATGTACAGCATATACTTGTGTTTACATTTGGTAGCTATATGTACAGCATACACTTGGATTTACATTTGGTAGCTATATGTACAGTATATACTTGGATTTACATTTGGTAGATATACGTACAGTATATACTTGGATTTACATTTGGTAGATATATGTACAGTATATATTTTACATTCAGCTACTTCCACGTATGAAAAAATTTCATAAGTAAAACATTCCGCTTGTAAAAGCAAGTATGTGCATGTGATAGCTGACAAATATGAATCAAACATGTAGCATATGCATATAAATCGAATATTTTTCACGTATATGCACTGCAACACCTCCAAGGGTTATATAGCAAAGACCGGAGTTCACGATGTAAAATATTTAATAAAATAATAAAGGTGAGATAGAACATGCCTTTTAATATAGCATAGTAAGTTACATCAGCACAGTGTTTGTCACAACACTATCAACTTCTGATACTATGGAGCTCACAAATGTTTATCATGAAGCAAAAAGTCAACGTTATAATATGCAATTTTATATTGAATTTAATTGTTGTTCCTATGCATATTGAACTTAATTATTATTCCCATGCACAATACGAGCTTAATTTATTGGATTGACTGTAACACATTCTTACATAGTAACGTGATTTCTCAATATAAAATTCATTTTAGTGCTTACTGTACTTGAGCAGTGTGGTGGGAGATAGCAGAGGCTTCGTAAAGAATTATGGCATTATAGTTATAAGGCAGTCAAATTCAATAGCAATCATGTAATAAATCTACTTAAAATTACTCGAGAATAATAATTTGATTTACTTTTGGAATTTTCTAGCATTAAACAAAATTTAATAATAATTATGTAATAATAATGTATGGTTTCTGATTGGATTTTGAATACAAGTTCGAAATTCTTTTCTACTTCGATGTTCATACTTTGCTGACAGCTATCTGCCACTGCACTGTCTGCACCCGTATTTATAGACTCCTGTTCACATCACATGACCCCTGCTAGCCAATCGATGCTTGTCCGTCTCAGAACTAGCTATGGCGGTAACCAAGTCAACTGTTTAAACTGCACAGAAAAATGCATTTGAACACAAAATGAAGGCAGAATTAAGTTGTCCTCTCGATGTCCGTGGTGTGGGTATTTACTGTTAATCTTGTTTATATATTCATACGTGTGCTTCCGTCAAAATTAACGAAACGGACAAGTGAATTTCGATGTGAATCGAGCGAGAGTAAAACCTACTGATGATGCAATGAGTCGTAATGCGGTTCAAAATAGTCCCTATCAATCTTATGCTATTTTAAACCTCAAAATAAACTAACAAGTTCTGCATAGTAAAAAACTTACCAAAGAGAACAGTAACATCAGTTCTAAATTATTGTTGAAACAAAAGTCCGACAAAAATGTGATTCTTCTGCTGGGCACGTTGATTCCATCACAATCCTGTATCACACTGCGTCTGTAATAGCACTCCACCGGAGGGTTGAAGTCACTAATTTATGGATTAATATCATATTCCTGGCTTTGGTATACCATATTTCAAGAGGCACACTTGGTCCGACTTGGAAACGAATGGAGTACGGTAACGTCCAACATGCGAACTTCTTTCCACTTGTTGTTGACCTGCCGGTCCTTGTAGAATTGATGCCATCGAATGAATTCTTCGATACTCATCACAACAGTATTGAAATACAAGGACTAGAACAAGTTTTTATACTCATAATTAGTGTAAAACACAGAATACACATCCATAGAAAATATAGATGGCGATTTAAGCAAAGGCAGGGTGGCAGTTGGGGGGGGGGAGGGGGGGGGCATACGTTCAGGAGGAAAAGAAAAAGCGATTCCCACATGGCACGCATTATCAGTGATATATAAAAGTGAGTAATCAATGTAATCAGTGCTATAGTCTCGCAGATGAAGCATTATTTCACACCCAAACATTTAATATGAAATAATTTTGACACACTGAATGAATAATTATGGAAAACTCCACTTGTAATATCATAAAGGTATTACAATATATATGAGATGAACATATATTTAACACGCGTGAAAACTTGAACGTTAACGTGTGGATTACATATCATTAACATAGGTATGCCCTATGTGAAAGATGTGAGGGAACTTTTCCTGTGTGAATTAGAAACAGCAGGAATTCATGTGCTTGGAATCTTACAAAAACAAAAAAAAGAGTTCAGAAACTTCGTTACCAAATGGCCTACCTAAAAGTGCAATAAATACTATAACGGAAATAAATATTCCTGGACCTTTCACGCACGGGTAAAATGTTACAATGTTGAAATATTACGGTCAATCAAATGGAAATGAAGAAAAGAAAAGATTAATTTAACATCAAATGTTCATAAATTCCTTACCATATTTTCTCCTTCTTACAAGCTGTTACTTAGTGGTTAAGGCGTTCGACTCGTGACCAGTAGGGTGCAGATTCGATTCCCATCATAAGATCGACTCAGATGATCTACCGTTGTGTGTCACTGGACAAGGCACTTTACTCTACTTGCCTCGGCACGATATAACCTTCAAAGTGTTCTGTGTCCTAAGACACTAAATCAAACAAATACTTTTTTTTCCAGACGGTTTACATTGGAATGTCACCTGGGTCTCAATTCGCCATCTTGTTATCTCGGTCAGATGGATCACACGACACAAGAGGAGGAACGCTTGAGAGATACATACAATCCTGGCAAAAGATCTATCACTAGTTTGCAAGATGTTTCAAGAAAAAGAAGGTAAATTGAATAGATCTTCAATGTTGTTCTTACGTTTATGCTCGTTTTGCAATTTATAGGGCTCCAATGTGTTATTTCCCAACATGATACACCAGTAAAATGTTTGTTTCTCCAAGCCTAACGTCAATACAACCAGCTATATTTGTAGTCTCTGCATTGGCGGTGTGAGGGGGAGGGGGGTCAATTGCACCCGGGCGCCAGGCGAAGGGGGGCGCCGTCGGGAGCTTTTTTTTCTTTTTTCCAAATAAAATTTTCATAATATTTTTTTTTTTTTTTGGGGGGGGGGGAGATGGAGGTTGGCAACTGACATTAAAACTGTTCTCTGTGGTAAGGTATGGGGCGCCATTAAAGAACAATGCCCCCGGGTACTTCGGTAGCGGCACCACTAAAGAACATTGCCCCCGGGCTCCTCAAACCCTCGCGCCGCCACTGAATCTCTGTTAGTCTTAATCTGTAAATTTATGACACAGATAAATTTTTCAAAGTGTAATTAAACGTGGATTTTTTTTTTTTTGGTACTTGAATTGGTAAAGTACCTTCACGCTGCTACGCTTCTGTTATTTCAGACTTGTATGAGAATCAGGTGAGTTTGTTTAGAACAAGAGCTATTGGTGAAAAGACAATTTTGTTGTAGTAAGTAAGAAATTGGCACGTTTAAATTGTTAATTACATTGGAAAATCTCTCTCAATAATGAGATTTTTATTTTGATGGTCAATAAAAACTATCAGAATAAAAATCTTGTTAACAAGACAGATTTATTGCTCCAGGTGTTACTCTAAACAGCCTGATACCCTTTCATTTGACAATGATCATATGTTACTAAAAACATCATGATGCCCTTTCATTTAACATTGATTATGTGTTACTCAAAACAGCCTAATTCCCTTTCATTTGACATTGATCATGTGTTACTCAAAACAACCTGATTCTCTTTCATTTGACATTGATTAATGAAGTATCTTCACTATTGATCATGAGTCAATGAAGAAAAATGTGTAATGTTCTGTTCATTTAGTTGTAGTTGTTACGTTTCTTCAACCTACAGAAAAATACAGATTACAAAATCACTGACCGCAACTTCGTGAGAAGCATTCGAAATGACTTCTGAAACAAGAAAGACATTATAAATTTGAACCATTCGACTTTTTTGTCACTTTTCCATTTTTGCTTTCATTGTACATCTATTAATTTATTTTGGTCTATCATAAACTGACAAAGTTCTGTACTAATTGGCTGCTAGGATAAGCATAATAAGCTTGTAATGGCACTCATAAACCATTCTTGTATGTGGCTCGATGGCGTGAGAGTACTAAGGGACTCTAAATTGGTTCTATGTTTCTGAAGCTTCGCTCATGAGCAAAATTTCTGAACTAGGGAACCAAAATGTCTATAGGATGCATGCTCTAACTATAAGAATAATTTGTGGGCATGTTCTAGTCAAAATACAAAGTGTTAGAAAATCTCTTTTTCTGTGTAATAATGTGGGCATGCTTGTTGGAAATAACAGGAATATTTGGCTGATGTTCTGGAATGAACCACCAATAAAAAATGCACTGAAGCTGACTTATCGACTTTTATAGAGAAGGCTGGAAAACCAAAAGAAGATTACTGCCAAGGTCAAACCTTGGTTTTTCAAAATCAATTTCTTGAAGAAATAATCGAATTTGGAAACAATTAATTGTTTTACCATTCCCTATATTAACAAAACGACCGGAATCCCACAAAGCTGCATAATACCGATACAAACTTGATATTACCCATTTGGAAGAAACACCGTCAGCGAGACATGCGGACCACAGATTGTGTGTTGCTTGCTCCCGTGAAATAAAGAGAGTCTGATTTCTGAACACCCATAGAATTTACACAAACAACAAATAAAACTTATTACATTCGTCTATAGAGTGAACTCATTTGCTAAAAAAGACTTTTCAAACCCGCCAACATTGCACTTAGAGGCGCATTTTCCACATATGAAACGGTCGCACAACAAAGGTCAGAGAAATACACAAGCGCCGGTATTTGCAAATGACAGTAATAGCTATGTTTTAAGAAGCAGCCACTGTATAAACTACCTTCATCTGTAGATAAAATGAATGAAATGCAGCATATGTGCGTTACTTTTTTGTGTGAAAAAACTCGAAACTTGCGTCTTACTGGATGATCTGACAAGATATGAATGACACGTCTTGACGGACTTGCGCCTATTGCTACGCTACAGCGAGCATGAGAACTGACAAACTGTTGTAACCTAAGTTTTTTTTTAACATGGACACGTGTAATTACAGGAGCACTACCGACTGTCCTGAGGGTGTTGGGATGAATGATCCGGGATGTATGACCAGGGTCATTGATCATGTTAGGACCCTGAGGGATGACTTACTAAGTAGGGTTACAGATGTGGGAAAGCGATCCGAAGAAAGCAAAGATGTCTCCAGGACCAAAAGGTATATCTCACATGGTTAAGGATCCATCTATAGGAGTGTTGGTTGTGTATTGAATTTTTGTATTCTTCTTCAAGGCGCTTGATTATTTCCTTTTGTTTAAGGGTTTGTTTACGACAGTATGCGTCATCTATAGCACTGTGAGTCATCCATAAGGGCGCGAACCGCTCATATTATTGTGGAATCTCTTGTGGACACATTAGGTTGTTCACAGTTTTGTTCGTTTCGTCAGAAGATGCGTGGGTTCGTTCGTTGGAGCACGAATAGTCTTCGGAAAAGCAGACCTGCTAACACTACCGATTCGTGCGGTAGGTTTCCGATTTTGGGGTCTTTTCACCGCAGACTTATCATACCGTTTAAAAAATGATCTAAAAAATTGCTACTAAGTTGATGTTTGCAATATGTTTCCGCTAGTACAGTAAGCATCAGATCTTACTTGTGCCGATATCTGACACTTCTCTGTTTTATCAAGCCCGTTGCATGGTTACAAGACTAAATTTGCAATGCTTGAATCTTATCTGACCGCTGATTAGTTACAATCATGTCATCCTAAATACTTTATGGAGAAGCACCTTCCTCCCACCGTCCCGTGGGAGGGGACCCCCCTCCAACACCCTTCCTGATGCGCCTTCAGCACGTTCTTTTGCAGTCTGCCTACCTCATTATGTCTCCACAATGCAGGCCCGCCGAGAGGAGAAGGGGGCGGGGTGGGAGGCAATTGCACAAGGGCCCGGCGATTTCTAGGGGTCCCCCGTCAACTCAGTTATACAAAATAAATTAATCTTTGCAGTAAATATTAAAATTTGTTCCTTGCACGAGTCTAAGTTATGGTAGATTACTACAGGTTTTATATACAAAAAATTAAACTAGTTTTGGGGCCCATGACTGCTCTGCACAGGGGCCCGGGATTTCTGTTGGCGGGCCTCCCAGAATGTTAGCAAGTATGGTTGGAAAAGTGTGATTATCTTTAAGGGTACGAATCTATGCACGAGTTGTACTTACTCAAGGTCAACCATTGGTGTTTAGATCTTCGGTAATTTGTGGCGGTATTGTCTGGGAATCTATGAATAAATATAAATTAATATATGTATCTTTGTTGAGTCTAAACGGGTGAAGGAATATACATAGGGATTTAAAACTCGACAAAGTAGTGTTTGATTCTACAGGGCCATTAACAGTGATAAATATACAATTTTCTATCATTTTCTTTTCGGTATCAAGGAGGTAAAAGATACAAATTTTGAAAACGTGCCGGTCTAACACTCTTTTAAGAAAATGTAAGCAGTCCAAACGGTTACATTCCAATTGATTGATATAGGTTTGATAATTGAATTTAGGATAGAGTCTTATTTGTCACCTCAGAATACCCGGATATAAACAAACCGACAAATATAGCATTAGTTGCTTGTTAACGTCGTGCTGGTTAGTGTATACTGTATAGGGTAGTGGTATCATCGTTTGTAGAGTAAAATCAGGTATAACGTTTGGTTCGTCACTTTATTATTGATCAATGTTTTACACGGAAAAAAATCTTAAGGTGGCACTCTACAGTTTCGTACTTTGCATAGGGTTTAATGTGTAAAGAAAAAGAATTGCCCAGGTTTTCCTCACTGGTTATCATGGTTATTTGAAAATATCTTGTATATTTTAGGTATTGTTAAAAAAAAAATTCTTTTTATTTTGGTGTATGATTGATGGGTGTAATTTGGGTGTTTGAGTATACAGCTTGGCCTTACTTCAGATATTTCAGCCACATTACATGAAAGTAGCATAGAGGTATGCCAGCATTCTCCTAATTGTGCATGTTGCAAATGCAAACAACTTCACCTTACACCTGTCACTCTGTCAGAAGTACGTAATATCGGTAGAGTGCCACCATAAGCTACAATTTCCTGATTTGAAACTTTTTCTGGTAGACATTGTATTGAATCGTTTGCAATCACTTGAAGTAACATCTTTATTGGTGCCCCTTTTTGTTTTTGGCAGCAATAATCAATGAACCAAATGACTTTCCATTCTCATGCCTCAGGTAATACATGCAATAAACTAGATGTTCAAAGGACAGATATTCCTTTCTTTTTTTTCTCTAGAGATTTCCATCCACATTTATGCTCGATCGGAACATTGCTCGATCATTTCCATGAAGTCGAAAAATAAGTAGCTGCAGGAATACACATAAATTAGATGAGTTTGGTGATTTGCCCCGTCCCCCATCCTTCCCCTCCCCGGCGGAGTGCACCACGTATGTTGAGACAGAAAGGACCAAAAATGTTCCGATTGTGTCATTCTCTCCTTCCGCCGTCATATTGTGCCAGGTGAACAAAAGCAGTTCCAAATATAGTTTTCAATGAAGGCTAATTACATCCAAGGATTCTTTCTGGACTTGATGGAAAAGGCCGAGGATGTTCTGATTGATTTATGTTCAGTTTGAACGCCTTTGTATTTCTTGTCCTAAAATGTGAAATATGAACTCTGATTTACATTTAAAGAATTTGGGAAATTAAATGTTAAAGCCACGAACTGATTAGAAGTATTCTATTCACTGGAACTTCATGAAAATTGCAGAAAGTAATAATTTTTAATTTTACGATTTACTATACAAATGTCGTTTTAAGATAAATAGTAACATTTGAACTTTGGAACTAAAATAAACAAAGACCATTTTTGTTAGAATCTTTGACATTGCAGGCATCTCCACTAATTCATGGATTTCTCACAACACTGTCTGTGGTGTGTTTTGCGAAAAACCATGAAAATATCACAATTTATGAACTTGTCTCATCGTGCAATTTTGGTGTTTATTCCCCCTTTATTTTGATAAGATGTCATTCTTTACTGCCATAATAAATAATATGCAAAATATTTCGTAATAATAACCGTATTTGCGGTTTCATAACGGGTTTGTTGTTTTTTTTGAGTAACGGAAAACTGTTGACAAAGAAAGCAAAGCTCTTAATAGCCACTGAATATATAGAAAATGATTCACGAAAATTTTCTTTTTTTTATCCAGACTTTTAGAGGATCTGAAGCGGAAACAGGGACTGCTGAAAAAGCTCTCTGATACGTTGTCAGAGGTTCAAGATACTCTGATTACTGAAAGGTCAGCGTGAATCATGGTTCTCCTGTTATTTATTTATTGATTTATTTCATCTTCTGTTCTTCCGACCGTCTCTTTTCAGATCAACCAATCAATCAATATATCGATCTATCCTTTTTTTTTACTGATACTTGATGCTCCTTAATCAAGAACAAAAATAAATGTTGCTAAAGTATTTAAGCTTCGCGTGAAATGAGAAGACGAGTAAATACAGATTTTCTAAACTGGTCAATATTGTATGTGATTCCCTTTTGCATGTGTTAAAAAATTAATAGCATTGATATATTATGCAGTTATAGAAAAGGAAAGAATTTTCTATGAGAAGCAAATTGAGAACACTATACCCAAGCAAATTGAGAACACTTTATCCAAGTAAACTGAGAACACTTTATCCAAGCAAATTGAGAACACTTTATCCAAGCAAATTGAGAACACTTTATCCAAGCAAATTGAGAACACTTTAAGCAAATTTCTCTGAGCCATTTTAATTGCTATTGGATGGCTATTGCACAAACATTAATTACAAGATGAATCATACTGTAAATTACTTGTGTACGTGTTAACAATATATTACTTGGTAAAGAAAAGTGAGACGTGAAACACTCTTTAATGTCCGGACTAATTTAGCAGCGATCACATTATTTAAAATGCAGAGGAGGATATTATGCTGCTATTCCAGGGGGCACTTCATTATTACTCTATCTGTTATAGGACGATTAGAGCGGACATTTGTTTTAAATCACACGAAGATTCTAGTCGTACTTTGTGTTACCATAACAAAGACTTTTATCTTTTTCATGTAACCTTTGTTCGATACCACTGTCTGATGTTCAACCAGTCATGAATTTTGCATGCACTAACCAAAGATATCTGTGAATCTTCTAACCCCTAAACCAAAGAAAGAGCTCATTAAAAACAGTTTTCAGTCCTCTGGGGACAAAATATGGAATACCACAGTTTTCAGTCCTCTGGGGACATAATATGGAATAACATGCCAAATTAATCGAAGAATCTCCATTTCGACCTTTCACAATAGATACATTAAATGCATGAAATATATTAAGTATATTCACGTCATGTTGAGTGTGCTTGTATCGTAAACACTAGTGGAATACTAGTGTGTGTATACCTGTAGTTTATGTATGTGAAAGCGTAGTTTCAGTTGAATGTGTATGTGCTTATGTGTATTTGTATTTATGTATGTGTATTTATGTCTGTGTTTGTAGTAGAATTTCTGTACATTTGTGTGTGATGATGAGCTGAGTGATTCATTTAACTCAGTATATTTGTATACATCTACTACTTATAAAGGGTTTCAAGATAGATTAGTTCTATTATATAACTAATTGAGGCACACTCTCACTATAAAGTTATTATTATTATTATTATTATTATTATTATTATTATTATTATTATTATTATTATTATTATTCAAGAGTTCTTGAATTTCCTGTTCAAAACCATTCCATCAAAATTTACAAAATGGAGCAAATCATCAGGAGTGATTTATATGTACTGTCAACACTCAACCAACCAACTTCCTCATTTCCAGTTACTCTCGTTAAACGCCAAGTGCTTGTATGGTTTTGCTTGTGCTCAATACACTCGATACTCAATGTACTTGACTATTTTAATTCGAGACTAGTAAAATTTAATCTGGTTTGGTGTATCGAAATTATGGCTTCAATTTTTTATATGTTCTGGGTGTATTCTTTCAATTTACATTTTACACTGACCTTAGCTTGCTTTGTTTTAATTCAACTCTGCATATAATTTACGAGAAGAAATTAGTCTTAACTTAGTACTAACCTTAATTGTTAAATATACATTTCAAATATATTTTATAGGAATGTTTAAGTTGATTGTGAGTTCCTTGTTGTAGTTGCTGAATAGTTCCAAGAAGTTGCTTGTTCTTTATAAAATGAAAAACCGAAAAAAAAAAAAAAAAAAAAAAAAATAAGTCTATGTCTATTCAACAGTTACGCACCAGAATGATTTATAGGTCTAACCTGTTGGCCGCTTCCGAGTCTGTCAAAATAAATAAAAAAATAAATAAAAATCATCACACGATCAAGCTTATATACTATTGTTTTGTTGCCTGGTAAGATAGTAAATGCTTCGCGTCAAGGCGCAGACGGTATTTATTTCGGAAGCTATTTCAGCCAGTTTGATGTCAATGTACCCGAAATCCATATGATACAACATGATTGACTGAAGTCGTAAATTGACCTACCGGTGAAATACTAAATTATTGTCTTTTGTGGGTGTAGGCGAGGCATGCTGGCTTTTTTTTTTACATACGGGTATTTTGGGGCTGTTTTTATTTTCTGGAGTAAAAGAGTACTTTCTTATTTGACTGTCTTTCTCACCGTCATGAAGAAAGGCATGCCATAAAGCAGAATGGCGTACCTGGCATGTACAATGTAAATTAAATGGTGTGCTCGACAATATTGGACTGTCTGTCATGCCTTGATGCAAGGCAAAGTTATGTTATAATAGCAAAAAAGTGTACCCGTCTGTCATGAAGTAAAAAGAAGTGTACACGACAAGAATTTATTTTTATTTATGATAGTATGTCCCCTTTCTGATTCCCGTGCAAACTTTATAATTTCTGGTGTTTTTCAAAACCGATCACTTCCATTTAGTCATTATAGGATTGCGGATTATATTCAAGATTTACTTAACTCCGAAATTGAAGAGCGCTTGACAACGTGTCAAAGGTCAAAGCTACGCACCTCAGAAACTGAAGGTTTGACAACGGAAGTGTACCAATTCTACGTTTAGAAGAAGAAGAAAAAAAAAAACAAAACATGTAACACTTTTATGAAGAACTTTACTTAGTTTACTTTACAATCAAGACATATATTAGATTGACCTTAGCAAGTCATCACAACAAAGCAAAGTAAATGGTCTAAGTGTTTGGAACTATTTTGCTAGACTGTTAACATACATATGTGTCCGCCAAGTTGGTCAGCGTAGGGATAATATCCACAACTGGAGAGTAAATCGCATGATAGCATAGGCGCTTACTTAGCGGCGATGACGCAGAGTGCTTCCAGTGCATATATAGTGGGGTGGGCGGTGAGCCATTGGCGAAAACGTACAAAGCAGGTGTTTTAAAGCAATACGAATGCTCTAAAAGGAAACTTAAAATAATTTGCTTCAAATAGATTGATCTTATTTGCTTCATGGACATTCTACTTGTTTTTGTTTTAAGCATATTTTAATGCATATATTAAAAAATCAAAAGGATTAGGCACAAGTTCTTCTAACTTAAAATAGCATAATATTTAGTGCATCAGGTGAAACTTACAAAAGAAAACTGACATTATATTTAAATGAGTGTAAGAACTATAATGACCCAAAGCAATCATTGTTTGAGGTGCGAGATTATAAAGAAATAAAGAAAGATGAGACACGATGGGAGGATGGGTCACACACAAATTCATAATACATATAATTTACTGGCATTCCTGGACGAATACATTTAATCATGTGTGAATTGTAGTATAATAGAATCGAATACATGTAAACATATATGCATACAGATATATAGACATATACACAAATATACACATACATATATATTCATATACACAGACTTATGCATGTATACATATATAGATACTCATACATATACGTACACATACATACACACATAAATGTGTATACACATACACACATACATATACATACTTACACATAAGTGTATATTGCTTAGTCAAATGATGATCGGGCGAGAGAAGGACAAGGAAATCTTTTGCGGAAAATAAAAATGATAGTGCTCAATGCTTAAAGAAACCACGACAATGATATTAAAGAAACAAACACACATTTGGACTTAACTTTCTTGAACTCTATTGTTAGATCTATAGACTCAAAAGCGGTTAGCACGTCCAGTGGTGTACTGGCCATTGGGCATACCGGGACAAATCCCGGTGGACCTCCGCAAAAAAAATCCGTTTTTACCGGTGTTTTACTGGTGTGAGCAAAACCCCGGGCCTGTCCCGGCAGACCGCCGCATCGGTGGGCCGGTGGGCCATCAAAAAGTCCAAGGCCGAGTTGCTTACCCAGTACACTCCTGAGCACGTCTGATATAAAGGTAAACCTGCTTAAAACACGTCAGTGTTAATTTTGTCATTATGAGTATCGTTGCCAAACAAAAGCATGTTTAGGTCAATATAAATGGGAAGTTTTAGTAGGTTATTCATCAGGAGGATTTGAGGATTATTGTATAGTTTACTTTTAAAGAAATAGCGGTATGCTGTTTCATTTGTTTCAGAGCAACTACACAATAGATTGGTAACAATGTGGTTCAAATATAGATCCGCCTCAATGTAGCATGCACGATAGACATTTTCTTTCACCTATGGAAAACTAAGATGGCACTTGCCTGTTTTTCTTTAATTGTTTTTTGAAAACAGATATAGAATTGGAGTTTCTTATATTGCGGGTAGCCTGTTCCATAATTGTATAGTCGAGTGTAAAAAAGACTTATTTGTTAGTTCCAAACGACAAAATGGTACTTAAAAATTTAAACTGTTTCCTAAAAGTATATTTCTGCCCCCCCCCCTCCCCAACAATGCGCAACCGTTGGTGGAATAATTTCGTTTATAAAGTCTGGTGTCATGTGATTAAGTATTTTATAGAATGTAACAAATCTGTGGACTTTGTTACGCACTTTTAAAGGTAGCCAGCCACATTCTCTATATAAAATTTCAGAGTTAACACTTCTGGTAAATCCTGTTACAGTTCTTGCTGCTTCCTTTAGTATATTTTCAGGTCGGTTAGAATCAGTTTCGCTACACCCATCCCATACTACATCCGAATATTCTAAAACTGGTCTGATGAATGCTATATATATTTTGCTTAGTGGATCTCTCATTATTCCAATCATCTTTGATGCTTTCCCAATAAGTTCTTCAAAGTGGCTTCGCCAACTTCCATCACGCATTCGAGATACTCTAAGGTATTTGTGGTTATCTACAAAGGCAATAGATGTATTAACTTAAAGTAATTTGGGATGAGCAATTTGAGTAGGTGATACATTTTTGAATAGTACGGCTTCTGTTTCTGCTGGATTTAAAGAGACAAGCCATTGTTTGATCCATCGGTGGAATCTTTCTATGTCTTGGTTAAATTTTCAATAATATTAATATCTGTTGAAACGTAAGACATAACTATTGTAAGCAAATAGTCTTGTTATACTAGACAAATCTTCTGCAGTATCATTAATATAAATAAGAAAAAGCAGTGGACCAAGTACGGATCCTTGTAGGACGCTTGCTCTATTGTATTTCATGGACGATGCATCGGAATTTAAAAGAACCTGTGCCTTCTTAATGATAAATAATCATACAACCAGTCTAGCATACTTCCTCTTACTCCAGATTCACTAAGTTTGTGTAAGAATACTTTTTGCCAAACACGATCAAATGCTTTAGATATGTCGTAAAACACCACACACATACAGTTATATGTTTCTAGCACTTCTGTGATTGATAATGACCGTCAAGCAATTGGTATACTGTTGAATTATTCAGTATAAACCCTGACTATAACTTATAGATCAGTTAATTTTTGTTTAAAATTGAAGAAATGCGTAAATACAATTCTTTTTTAAAAAAATTCCCACGCAACTAAGAAGGGATATTGGGTAATAATTCGATGGTAAATATCTAGCTTCCTTCTTAAAAATAGGTTTTACATTGGCAGTTTTCCACATTGTAGGAAATCTGCTCTCATTCAAAGATCTATAAAAGAGAATTACAAGGGGTTTGATTATAAAATTTGAGACTCCCCTGAACAGTCGATGAATAATAAGATCTGGCCGTGCCGCCTTGTCAAGGGAAAGTGACATGATGACATCATATATCTCAGTTATCTAATTTGTACATGGTCAAAAGCTTTATCAGTACCATACAATTTTGGAGGTAGGGAAATGTCCATATGGATTTTATAGTGTCTGCGCAAATACGTCAAACACTTTATAGGGTCCGCCCAAAATAGATTTGTGCAAATTTTCATTATTAATGTTAGCAGGTAAAATTAGGGATGGCACTTCAAGGAGCACAGATTTATAATTTTCATAAATCTTAATTTGAATTTTGTTTTCTTTTTCTGTCCGATTCAAAATGTTAAACAATAGTGAAATTAAGATTGCATTAGTTGTATAAAGACCAGCAATCTTCAATGTGTAATCTGAGACGCGAACAGCAGGTAGACATTGAGATACTTTAACGTTTCTGTATGTGGTAATAAAAAACTATTTATTGCTGTCGTAGATAGGATGAAATCGTTTTAATGCACATCAATGTATTCTCCAAGGAGTACAGCAGTTTTGGTCTGCAATTTTAGAGCAATAGATAAAGCAAGTCATTTATTGTGTAATAGGATTGTGGGGGACATTCAGTCTGTTACGGAGTTAAAGTTTACAATATAACGTTATCTCTCTCTCTCATTGAAGTTAGATATATACAGCGATCATAATTGCTCTGGCAAAGTACGCATGACACTTTATTGCTTGCAAAGAAATTTTCTTAAAACTCAGTTTCCTTGACACTATTGCATGCATGGTCATGCAATTTCATGTGTGCATTCAAATTTATCACTTATCTTAACACCCATAAAAAGCAGAGTGTGGTTGTAATGATCTATTTTTCTTGCTAAACTGACTATGCCAAGATTTTGGATTATGTAATATTCAGACGAAGAAGGCAAGACATCATTCAACAGAATTTCTTGTTTCTTCATTCTTAGCCCCGACCTTCAAATTCGTATCGAATTATAAGCGTTAAAGAAGAGAAACATTTGGTCTGAATGTATGCTTCATGTAATATTTCACTCCCGTCCTTTCTAAAGTACCAATTCTGTTCTTGTCTTACATTTGTTTGAGTTGGTAAAAAGCAGGTTTCAATCACAGACCGGTGCAGAATTAAACGGTAAATGTGACTTTTTCGTACACACCAATATGGCGTCAATGCTAGCATGCATATTGACCAGTCCATTTTATATCAGTCTACCTTGCATTCGAAAATTTCAAAAGGTTTTATGTATCGTTATTTCTTAGCGGGATTAAATTCACGGATCTGCATCTAGGGATTTGTGTCAATAACTTTAATCGCGAAGCGGTAGGCATGTAAGGGTTAACTTCAGTCAGACATAATACAGTAAACATGTAACGGAGGGAACTTAATATAGTTCTAAACTGTCCAATTTGGGTAAGCAACGGAGTCTAAAAGATGTACCCATGATCACTACAGCACAAAAACTAGGTCACTGTCTCCTTTTGACAGCAATATATAGTATTTTAAGGCAAAATGTCGCAATTGTTCAACAATTCCAATAATATTTAATAGATTACATGACCTGCTTCTCATGCCCTTTGTCAATGTTTTCATTTTTTAATTTTTTTTTCTTCCAAAACCAAACGATAGCGGAGCTTTCAAGATTTTTGGAAAGCTAATGGTGACACATTTGTCTGTTAAACAGCTCAAAACAAAAATTGTAATACCGTCTCTAATTAGCTAAGCCAAATTTGTATCGTTTGTGTATGTATGCACAATTTTTAATTTTTTAAAAAATATTCACCTATTACTACATCATGCCCCATTAAAATGCCAAGTCTTATGATTCCTAGAATTCTTGATATTTAAAAGGCATTTTCTTTCAAAAATAATACTGCATTTCATGAATATATGTTTATAAAATAAGAACATATATCACAATTTAGCAATTGAACAAGATCGTCATCTGTAAACTGGTAGAATAAAGATAATATGTTGTAACTCTAATCCGAATGTAATTGAAGATTAGTTTAATTTCATTCTTGTTTGTGAAAAATATAACAACTTAAGATAGAAAATAAATCAAATGATATTACTGGAGTCATCCCAATTTTCCACACCTCATAGACCCTCTACGTACCGAAAACGTAAAAGAGTTGTTAAATTAGGCAAATTATTAAAAAACATTTAAGAATAGGCAATAACTCAATGGATTCAATTTAATTAAATATTCCTCTATTCACTGAGTTGTTCATTTGCACTTGTACGGGGCTGTTTATATTCCTTTTGTTTGTTAATGAGCTGTACAGCTTAAGAAATAAAGAATGAATGAATAAATACGATTTCGATGTAGCTGCTGGCTCACTCGTTTACTGTCAGCTTTTATGGAGATGCACAGTTCTGAAAGAACTGCCACCTTACTCTCCCTCCCCTCGGTGTATTTATAATGACAAACACAATTACTCTGATACATTATCCGGTTCCTCATTTCCCCGCCCGTTTTATTGCCTCGGCATAGAAAAACACCCTAAATCTGTATAATTAATCACAGTAAAAGGATGATCTTCTGTTTCTATGGAAACGCGATGCAAATAGGCAGTAAAAAGAGTGTATTGAACTATCATGTCGTCAGAGGAAGGCAGGTGCTTGGCTTTAATAAAAAAAATTGCAAATAATAGCATCTCAAGGATGTAGACACAGATTAGGGATGTTTGGTAAATATTTGATGATACCACACACATCACAATCAAAAAGATATTGATTTTCCGGGATGATTTCTCGTCGTGCGTCCTATGCCTCTTGCTAACTCATAACAAGTTTAACAATGCCTAAAATATACTCTTCAATCTTGATGCAATAACACGTCTAACATTAGTTAATGAGCTCTCTCAGGGACATGACCATGGGTACAAAGTTCATTTGGTAATTTTATAATGTGTTGTTCCTATCTTCATTTTTTCTTCAACCTCAAATTAGTATGAAAGTTCAAACCAATATTATATATGTGCGTGCAATCTTGTGCCCCGGCAGATGTTTGTAACAGCAGTTAAAAAAAAAAAGAAGAAACAATCCGTTCTCGAATCGTAAATACTAACCTTTCGAGACATTTGGAGACCATCAATTTATCATGAATACGTGAAACACATACTAAAAAGGAAGGAAAAAAAAGTGAAAGCAGCCTCAGTCAAATAAAAATTCAGGCTATTAGATCACTAATCTAGGTCAGAATGATAATTGTCTATTTTTTTATTATTTTTTTTAGTTTTAGTAAAATGACACGTTTATTATGATCTCCATTCTGCACTGGATTGGAGCGGTTTGTTAAGTTCTTAATTACGGATTTTAATGTAACAAAAACGAAGCTTTAAACTTTTTTCCTGTTTCCATGACTCATTTTAAAGTCAAGGTTTTCGTAGTGCACTGTTATAAATTTCTTTCGTAATTTCAAAAAGGACAGAAACTCTATTAAAGAGTGTCAGTATAAATGCGCGTTGCAGCCTCAGGTCAACATATAGTGCAGGGGTCCCCAACCTTTTTGTGTCTACGAGCACATTTGTGAGTTTATGAGAGAGTGGCGGGCACCAACCAATTAACTTGACCCACTGATATAGTGGTACGGCCAATACAAGTGAACTATTGTATGGATACAAAAATTACAAAAACTACATGTAACTATGACAGGAAGATTTCTTTGGGGCAAAAATAATATCTTCCAAATTGCTTAACTAAGCGAACAACACTTTTGAAGAGTGTAAACGTATGTATGTATGTATTAGGTTTTAAGGGCACGTCAGGTCAATACCGATTAAATGTTAAGTTCTAAGAGTGTAAAGATAAAGAATTGCAAAAAAAAAAAAAAAAAAAAAAAAAAAAAAAACCATGGTACTTTATAAGTATATATACTAAGAGTATTTTCTCCACGGGTAGGGGTTTATGAGAAGCTATACATATCTCAGATTGACAGCTATCTAGTTTATTGGAACGATCATGGAGTGAGAAGTCGAACAGCTCAACTATCAACCTATTAAAGCTCCATTTATAAAGCGAACGGCAATTAATTACGAACAAACAATGCCTGACGAAATCATATTATCATAACGCTGGGATGTGACTAACAGTCGTCTCCACGGCTTAGAAACGCTACAGTCTGTTTGAAAATGTGCCCTGAATGACTCCCGTTAGGTATAAGGACACTTTTACCTCGCATTCTCGCAAATTTATTAAAGTGATAATATTAGTTCTAAAAATAAAATCTTATCCGACTCAAATTAATCATTAACAGCAAAAAATAGAAGGTAAAACGAGCCATTTTAAAGACCGGAAATCAGTTGTAGTTATTGCTTCAAACTTAAAATATCGGGCCTACACTGAATGACTAGATCTCTATCAACAGTCAGTACCTCAATACTTTGATTGTATAATACATTGTGTGTTTGCAGTAAACCGCTCTTCGCTGTAAGCGATATTTGGGAATTTAATAATAAGATGATATATTATCGTTACATTAGACCACAATTTCTAATGATCTTCACTCGGAGGTTAATATGTCACTTCAGATAATTAAATCTGAAATTTAAATCTTTTGTTTCTGCATATTCATATGGAAGAAAATATTCTCCTTTTACAGGAAACGAAGCTGCAACCTGAATTTGGGTTTTCACTGCCAAACGGAGCAGTATTCCGCGATAGCAGACATGTACAACTGGCTCCAAAGTTCACTTAGTCCTGGCAAGAAAAAAAGGGATGCTGCACAAGGAATAAAAGGGCGCTTAATCGCTGAAAATCCTTAGAGAATTTACAGGTACATTTTTTCTTTCTTTCATCTATGCATGCGTTCGTTGGAATAAAGTTAAAAGTGTTTGTATTTTCATTATCTTTATAGAAAATAAGATAGATAAATATAAAAATTAAAGATATTTTGTTCCGAATCCACTTGGCTACATTTGTTAGTGTGATTTGATAGATAGATAGATAGATAGATAGATAGATAGATAGATAGATAGATAGATAGATAGATAGATAGATAGATAGCAAGTACATGTGGCAAAAGCAGGGCAAATGATCACTGACATTTTTAAAGATGCAGATATCAGATTCCAATCCAAGCAAACGTGACTTTTTGATGAGTGCTTGATATAAAATCTCTTAAAAGCTCGAATTCAGGCTCAAAGACTATATGGTCTCCAGTCAACATTCCTCAGTGATTTGACGTTAGCCAATCAGATGTCAGAATTTTGAATTGACTTTGAGTCTGAGCATGAGAATGGTTTGATAACCTTGGAGCCTGAAGATCATGATCTTGTGCTTGCGCTTGCGCTTGAGCTTGAGATTTCGTTTCAACCAATCACATGAAACTTTACCTTTGAAAGTCACTTTTGATTGGCTGAAAGTGGAAACTCCACCTTGAGCTTGATATTTTGTTATAACCATTCACAAGACATGTTACATTTGAAATATCACTTACTGGCTCAAATTGAAGACAAAAAATCTTAAACTCAGGAATAACGTTTTATGATCTCCTGACTTGGTATAATGTTAAAAAGGAATCATCTAACATTTTTTACATTATTATGTTGATAATGCGATACTTTAATTTTCCTCTTCAGAGTGACGGGCGCCTCACAAATTCGATGTCAGCGGCAAAACGTGTTTTAAACAGCTGAAGGACGAAAATTTCAATCCATTCACAGACAGCCAAGAACTGGATGCACACTTAGTATAATTTATGTACATGACAAAAATCATTACTTACAAGTACCAATGAATGACAAAATACACGTAAAAAAGGAAGTAGACTTAATAAGAAGCTTGTGGTCGTAACTCCTTTGGATACAATATTTTATTCGTATAATTTTGTACACAAACATTTGTTGAAAAAAAGATGGACAAAAATACTTATGCAAACAAATTTACTTTTTCGACATATAACCGTCAGTGTATAAATGATAAGTGCTAACTATTGTTGCTTACCATGGACCCGAAATACACAGATGACTGCCTCACCAAGCGCCATATACTCCCATCATTCAAATTAGATTTTAGTTTCTGTCAGTTAAAATGAAAGTGGAACAGAAACAATTGTCTGAGTAAATTACAAATTTGTATTCTGTAAATATGCTGTCCGATCTGATCAAGTCGGAATATTAATACTTAGGTCAGACTTGTTGTATATTGCTGTCGATCTGATCAAGTCGGAATATCAGTACTTAACGCTGACTTATTGTATATTGCTGCAAGTAATGCCCACACAAAGCATTGATAAATGAATAATTAAATATTTCGAAGAAGAAAGGGTCAGCCGACATTTATTCCTTTGTGTCAGTCTCTCTTTTACTTGCATTATTCATAAGTTTGCCTCTGCATATGACTATGGTCAGGAGGAAAAGGGTGCAATTTCAATAAATTCTCTCACTGTTATTCTCTTGTAAGATTTGTGTTTTAATTTTCTTCAGAAAACAAGATTTGATGAGCAAGCAATGAAAGACAAAAAATGTTGCTTTAGGCATATTGCTTTAGGAAATTTCAATAGCTCTTCAAGATTCTTGCTCAATGTTTGAATGAACCTTGTTTTACTTTTTTAAAGAACTGTAAAGAAGCTTCCAAAAGACACTATATATTAGTTTGGGCATCACTTAAAGGACTGTAAAGAAGCTTCGAAAATACAGTATATATTAGTTTGGGCATTACTTAAAGCAATATTTAATACTTTTTTTTATTCACCTCATTATGATATTGACGAATGTCTACCAAGACAAAAACGATTAAATATTTTCAGATTTTTATGAAATGCTTTTACCCCAAATCTAATGAGCATGCCCTTTATGATACAAATATCATTAAATCAGATTATTTTGTCAATTGAGCAGCCGAAAACTACACGCCGATTGACGGGCCAACAAAAATGCATGCTGATTGAACTTCATTTGTTACGTCATAGTAACATCACTAATAACTAATCATATAGTGAACTCTTTGCTTCGTTCCTTTTGCAAACACATCATAATAATTCTTATGTGATTACATGTTTTAAGTCCAGTAAGAGGTAATTCAATCATTAAACAATTTATCTTGATGTACATTAGATGCTCCAGACTATGTATATTTCATATATATTTTAAATTAAATGTGTAATTTCGTTTTATAGAACTTCTTTTAGAAGACTTTCTCTTGTACCACGAGTAAAATATGTATATAGATATGTGTCAGTTTTACTCCGTTTTACAATCGATATGCTGGCATACGATTATATTTGATGAAAGAATCTCAATTTTCATATGCGTCAATCACCGCAATATATCTATGTATAACGGCCAATTCAGTTGAGAACAGTGTAGGCAAAGATAAAGATCTACCGGCGCATCTTATGACGGTAGATCATTGTCTATGCTGTTACGGGTAACCACGATTTACTGCTGACAACAGTGAATGGTGTAATCATAATATCACAGCGCTTGTAAGTGACTGGCAGTCGTTCATGTAACTTACAAACGCTATAGTTTGTTTGAAAATGTAACTTTGACTTATTCCTGATATATAAAAGGGTATGTTTAACTCGCATTCCTGCAGATTTAGAACAATGGGAATTATATTATTTAAAATAAAATGTAATCATTCAACATAAAAAAGCAGAAATAAAAGACTCACAATCGTATATAATAATTGTTTAAAAATGAATATATCGGGCTATACCAGCGTGTCTATATTTTGATTGCACATTACATTGATTCTCAGTTAATCGTTGTTCTCTATAGCGATTGGGCCCGTTTGCACAAGCAAATTACGGCTTGTATTATTTCCAATCGTCTAAAAATTCAGTGAGACCTGACAAATCCAAATTATATCTATTTTTGAGCAAACGTTGTAGTTCCTAATGATGAAACTGATAGCCAATGATCTTGTCCATTCAGACTCTTTGCCTATTCAAACTATTTTTACTGGTCCAAGTGGTTTTACAATTCGACTAGTTTCAATTTATTTTCTTTCAAGATTTTTCTTAATCATAATATATTTGCTTGAAAATGTGTTTCTACTATTGCAATACATTTGTAATTGGGATACTAATATTCGCATGGTAAGCATCTATGTCTGATTGCTGTGTTACTTGAACTGCAAAAACATTATAGCAAATGTATATTTGTGTACAGAAGGGATACGTTCGACAAAATACGATAAATATTTACCTCATTTTTTTTTAAAAGGGAAAGCACACACACACACAC
This sequence comes from Margaritifera margaritifera, assembly GCA_029931535.1. Taxonomy (NCBI): domain Eukaryota; kingdom Metazoa; phylum Mollusca; class Bivalvia; order Unionida; family Margaritiferidae; genus Margaritifera; species Margaritifera margaritifera. Next base: position 3,332,026 of record JAQPZY010001498.1, read on the forward strand.
ACACACACACACACACACACACACACACACACATTTTGTTTGCTTCTGGAAAAAAGCTATTACAAAACCTGATGACTCACGATTACGTATTTATACATCGGCAAGACTTACTGATAAGTCTAAGAGAAAACAAAACGGGCATTGCTCCCATTTTACGCAGTATCACTGCATCTAAGTATTTCCTATAAGGAATTTTGTGGAAAATCCACGAAGTGTTCCGATTGTCATTCTAGCTTCAAAATGCTCTTCCAGTGTCGTAGGTACCTAAACAATACCACTGCCTGCACACTGTAGCGTACTAAGGGGGGGGGGGCTTTTGGGCGATCATCGTCGCTCCGGGCGCCATTTACCCTAAGTACCCCACTGCCTGCGCAGACCGTGTCATCCCTGTGTCAGCCTCGTTTTCAGTTATCAGTCATTTTTTTATCGTTGATATTTTGGCTAAAAATGATGAGAAAATTAACAATAAGAGTGCTAGTACTTTGCTAGCTCGAGGCTTTTAATTTTTATATTTTCCGTGACTTTTTTCAACGAAAATGATGTAAAAACAAGAGCATGCGTTTCTACAAGAAAGCGGCTCAAACTAACAAGTTGTGACAGTGGCCTTTCGAGAAAATAGGGCCGGCCATCTGGGGAGCAGTTGATTCTTCAGAATGTTAAAACTTTCGGACTTTGAGTTTGAAATTAAATACATTGCTAAAAAAAGTTTAAAAAATACATGGCCTAGTTTTTTTTAAAAATTCACCTCCATGATCTTGCAATCATAATTCGTCTTTAGAGTTACCGGTCTCTACAAATATTTTTAGTATAGCATGCATCTCGTTTCTTTCTCTGAATATTTCCTTCTTTCTTCACCTAATTATGTACCAAATGAAGTATAGTTACGCAATTGCAAATCTCTCTTGAATTGCTTGATAACGGATTATGGCGCTCAACTGTAGGAAGATTTCTGCACTAAATTTGAGCTTATTTGTCTGATGAACACTGCCCAAATGTACTGTGACTAAACTAATTCATTCTCTTTACAGTTACACAGTGCAATGAACCTAAGCATTCTGGCAGGAAATATTTATTTAATTAATTGAATAGAATTTACAAGCTTTTGGATGTTGAGTGTTTTGGTTTTCTCTTTTATGTATAAGCAATACAGCACAATTTTATTGAACGATGATCTTATATTAAACAATTCCTAATGAGAAATTAATAAAGTTCCTTCAGAAGTATGTGTTTTCTTTCTTTTCTTTTCTTTCCGATTAAGTCTACATCAAAGAATACAAAAATAAAATAACAAAATTTAAAAAATATCGTATTGTCCATAAACAAGTTGAAAATATAGTTTCTATCACATCTTACTTTTTCCATCGAAAACGACAATGGAGGTGTCGTTTCAACAAATCTATTACATTTATTTTTAAAACAGCAAAGGTACTGGGTCATAAGATTTCAAAACTTAATAAGGGTACTGTTACGACTAGGGGTAATTGTAACAAAAGAAAAGACTCAAACAAGCTTTCAAGATTTAAAACAAAAATATTTAATTTCCTAAAATATAAAAATATTTCAACAAACAATCAAAGTGAAAGAATTAAAAATAACTTACAGTATAGAATATCCTTAAAAGTCCTAAATTGTTCTAATGTTCACTGATCTGGAAGTTAATCCAAATTATTCCGAATGGAGAATATTCCGAACGAAACCACCAATGTGCTGGCGTGCCAACAAGAATCAGTTATATCCAGGAGTTATTAATTCCAAGTAATCCTTGTGAATATAGAATATCATACAAGTTCTAGAGATGTTTCCGCTAATTCCAACGGAGATGAATAATTCTTAAATATCAGTAGTTAATACCAAAAATGTACTGTCTGGAAAATATTTCTGAAGTAGCAGTACTAAATCCAAAATGTACTGTATAATAATAACTCTTAAGCATAATATCACAAACAAAGAATCAATTTCATTAAAGACCTCTCAAGCTGACGAAACTATGTAGAATGACGAATGATGCGATTACATCTTAATTTATAGTTTCAGTACTGCGTCATTGAAACAAACCAAATTATTATTCCGTCTCAAATCAACACCTTAATATTACGATCTTACTCTCTAACTTCTGGTCAACAAAATGAATCATTCCTGAATTGCGAAATCCAGGTCAGGTCAAGTGCAAAACTCACGCACTGAATCATGTGACATGACTAATGCTTCAAACGATAATATTGATTTTCCCAGGACCAATGTACTGGGTCACATTTAAATTACCGTATATGTGTACTCTGCAAAACGACACCTATTAGACTATTATACAGAGGTCATAAACTAATAAAACTATACCATTATTTAAAAGAAATGATACATAATTCCGTAACAATACTCTTCTTTACAAGAATCATTTGTTCAAAACCATGTACAAGAAGCGGCACTAGGCATATAACGTTAAGGCTACTATATCAAAGACAAAGAATAAAATTTGAAAAAATTAAAAAGTTAAAACTTTCTCAAACAACAGTTTAAAAACAAAATCAAAACACGAAGAAGCAGTTTTAAAGAAAGAAAAAGGCCACTGCCTTCATGTCAAGCCCACGATTAAAGCACTGATGTAAAACGTGTAATGGTGACCCCAAGGTCAAATTGGGACAGTGAGTATGTTACAGAATTAATGATTCATCCAATGTATGAACAATGAATAAAATCCATCAAGGGGTTTAGAAACTATAAAGAAATAAAAAATAATTAAAAAATTAAAAAAAAACACCAACCTTAACGCAAATTTTCTATGACTGTGGCCTTGACCCCAGGATCAAAGGAGCATGAACGGGTGTCACAGAATGAATTGTCTTAGCTTCATAATGCATGCCAAATATGAAGAGGTTTAGGAACTGTCAGCAAATTTAAAAATCTTAAACTTTTAACGCAAATTTTTATGAATGTGGCCTTGATCCCAAGGTAAAAGGAGCAAGCATGCATGTCACCGAATGAATTGTTTTAGCTTCATAATGATTCATCGCAAGTATGAAGAAAAACAATCAAGGTCGTTTAGGAAATATAAACAAAAAAAATAAAAGCTTGAACGAAAACCTTAACGTAAATCTTTAATGATTGTGACCTTGACCGCAAGATCATAAGGGCAAGCGGGCGTGTCGTAGAATGACATTGTCTTAACCTCATAATGATTAATGCCAAGTACGATGAGTATTGTATCAAGGAATTTCGGAAATATCAGCAAACGAAAAACTTTAACCGAAACTTTAACGCAAATCTTCTATGACTGGGACCTTGACCCCAATGTAAAAGAGGCGATCGAGCATGTTGCAGAATGATTTGTCTTAACTTCATAATGATTCATGCCAAATATTATGAAAATCTATTAAGGGGCTTAGGAAATGTATGCAAATAAAAAAACTTTAACCAAACCCTAACTGTTGACGAAGACGTTACCACCGTTGTCGAAAAAGTGACTGCTTCGAGGACTCGGAAAAAAACTCCCAAAACTTGAATGACTTTGAGCACTGAGTAAACAATATTACTCTCCATGACTTCCCCAGCGGGCTCGTGGATGTCAGAGGAGACTAATAGAGTCAGCCCTGGGATGCGTCCCGTAATGACGCTCTGGAGGTCTTTTTTTCTGAATCGTGTAGTAATTTTCATGATGTATCTACGTATCAAGCTGCATGACTCTGCAGCAATAGGTTCAAAGAAACCGAGTTAAATGTAAACCTGAAACAAAGTGTTTATGCTGCAGAACAGTAGGCCAGATAGATATCATCAGATATACAGGGCAGCATAACCAAAAGAGTTGGGTAAGGTTATATACTGCCCATGGTAGGAGACATACTAGAAGAAAACTTATTATAGATGACAGCATTTCCCAACGGAAATTTGTACGAATGTATTTTTAACACAAAGACAAGACTACGTCGCGACAAATTGGTTTTGGAATGCAATAGATCTTGGAAAGAAGACGATGTTTGGGGACCATTTTATCTTCATTGTTCACATTTCGAAAGATTATAGCAAAGGAGCGACTAATTGGAAACTTAACAGATACTTTAAAGATGCCTTCTCAGCACTTTCTAAAAATTATTGATATCACACAAGAGTATTCCTTGAAAAGATCTGTATGAAACTGCTGTCATTGCATGTCAGACATTACACACATACACATGTGCGCGCACGCACACACACATACAAATACACTATCCTTGATCAACAACAAAAATAAATATAAAATTTAAAAGGATTTAGGAGATGTTGTTGTTGTTGTGGGCTTAACGCCATTTTTCAGCACATGAAAGGCTATACATGGCGGCCAGTATATTTGGTGGAGGAAGAACCGGGGGAAAACCCAGGAAGAACCACCGCCCACGGGAAGCTATCTGGCAAGCTTTCTCACATACCAACGTTAGCCGAGCCAGAGACTCGACCCCACACAAACAGAGGTGAGATGTGTGAGGGATCTGTAAATGCGAGTACCTGAGACCACTCGGCCACCAGGGAGATAAACAAAAACAATAATTCACGTCACTTAGATAGACTGTATATAGAAACTATGATTTTGTCTTTAGAATGGTTCTTGCCAATAATATATTACTTTTTACGTGATTCTTTGGGATAAATCTGAATTTCTGTGTTTTTACGTAATAAGTTTGTGGTAAACCAATAATCAAACAAGTCATTGTCCTTTAGTCAGACCCTGATTAACTAGCTTTCAATCCCTGTGCCATTATTTCTATTCTGTTGCACCGATCTCAATAGGCATCTGTTCCTGAGCTTCAGCATGAGCACAATTTATTCGTAATGTTTCTTGGGGTTGTAATTTCATATTCAGATAAGCTCTCAAGAGGGTTGACTCTGGCCTTGACCTTGTTCACCTCGGAACGAATTTCTTAAATTTCACTTCAGAATATTTGGTGTGGAAATGGAAAACATCTTACATAGTCTGAAACGTTCTTGCATGCAACGTTCTTGCATGTCTCCAAACACTGTATCCAGAAGTTTTGTCCATCCCAATGATTTCCTGAAAATAATTTTCTACTGTGTCCATTGATCAGATATCTCAGAGGCATTTGTGGATACGTGCATGTACTCGTGCGTTACATGGCAAGAAATAATCACAAATTACGATAAAAGGGTTGAAACACCTATATCCTACATTTAAAGTAGAAGAGTTGGTTCACAGAGCTTTAAGGCAACACTAATTAATAACCTCCTGCTAAAATAAAATTGCAAACCATTTTGGAAAGACAATTTAAGGTGTAAATTGAAAGCTTTAATCTACTTGCAACGAAACTGGAAAGTCATCTATATATACGAGGGGTATTTAAAAAGTTCTGAATATTAGTGCGCTGTACAACAAAGTTATTTATTAGTGAACACTACGTCAGTGCATCCCCTCAAAGTACTCCCCATACACCTGTACACATTTTCTCAACCTGATTATGGAATTATTAAATGCCATCTTGTATTCACTAATTGGTATGTTGTTCACCCACTGGAAAACTGCACTTTCAGTCGTATGGCGGCTTTCAAATCGTCTGTCACTCAGCAAATATTTGATAACGGGATTCAGCTAAAAATCATTTAGAGCTAACTCAGAGCTGTGGCAAAGTATGGATGCTGTGCTCTTTCAAAAGTCTGTCAAGACCGCGGTTTTAAGCGCCGGTGCGTTGCAATGCCTCTTGACAGTCCGACTACGTCGAGCGATTTATAGTCTCTGCTCGTTTTCTCCGATGCAAACTTTATCATTTTCTCTTGAGTTCGGTTCAGAAAAGTAAATCCATGTTTTATCACCACTGACAATCTCATTAAAACGTCACTGGTCACTCTTTTCACATTTGACGAGTAGCTGTTTGACGATTTTAACCCAGTCTGTTTTTGATCAGCCGTGAACAAATGCGGGACCCATCACGCATCATGTACAAACCTTTCTGAGCTTCAAATGATTCTTCAGTATATTAAAACAGCTGACGAATTAATGCCCGTGATAACAGAAATATATTCCTCTGTATATAGAGTATCTTCATTAATTGGCCCCTTCATAGCAGCCACTTCCCGTTCACCAATCACTAACAATGGTCTTCCAGAACGCGGGTCATATTCCGCGGCCATCTTTAAAACGATGAAACCACCTCAAAAGTGTAGGATATTACAGAGAATTACATCCGTACACTTTATCCGAGTCAGTCTTGATATCAGTCAGAGAGTACCCTAAGAGCTCCAGGAACTTTTCAAATATCCTTCACGCCCGTGTGTGTGCATGTATATATATATATATATATATATATATATATATATATATATATATATATATATATATATATATATATATATATATATATATATATGCACACACACATGCGAGGGGTATTTGAAAAGTTCTGAAAGCATTCCTCATATAGTACAATTAGCTGAGATGAGGTGGTATGGTGTAGCTCGAGTATAGGTCACACAAACAGGACTCGTGCATACCTACTAATGTGTGAACCTCGATCAGAGTGTATACCCTGCCTGCAGAACACATTTACATGTCGAGTGTACCGACTTCCACCCTGGCTTTCTCTTCCCAAAGTTTTTGTGCAATTCTTCATTTCTACCTTTTTAGAGGGAGCAGCAGTAGCTCAGTTGGTAAAGTTTCGGACTCGTAATCCAAGAGTCACGGGTTCGATACCCGCGGTGTGCCCTTCTGAAAGGCACGTAGCTCCAACATTGTGTTAAAAGTGCTGTTAAAAAACAACCAACCAACAATAACAACATTTCTTGAACGTATCTTTTGATTCGCACCATATAGCCGTCATTGTGCTGAGGTGCCGTTAAACGCTGATATATACATACTTTAATTTTATATACATTTAACAGAATTTTAACATCTTTACTTTTAATCTTGGAGCACTATATGTTTATGTTTCTTTTGGGAGGCTGTATCTACCTACATTTTCTTGGTGGGGAATTATTTATCTTTACTGTTTTAGAACTTACCTTTAATTGGCACCGTATATCCAGTACTGTGTTGATGTGCCGTTAAACCCTTTACATACATACATTCATATACAGTGACTTATAATTTCGTCAAGTGATCCAGTCACATGATAGTTTCGTTTCATGAATGAAATTCAAAATGGTTGCGTCTGCGACACATCTAAAGTTTTTTTCACGGGAAAGTTAGAGGATGCTCCGATTGGGTGCTACCAAGTGATCATTGGTTTTGTGAAGCTGTCGCCCTCTGTGATGGTGAGCACAGTTCTTGAGGGTGCATTAAGGATGTTAAACAGATTTTGCCGAAATTCCATAGTGTCATTTGGCTCATATGACGTTTGAATAGGTATTGGATACTAAGTTACCCTATAATTGTTAATGGAGCAACGAAATTACAGTTCAAGTTACCAAACAGTTTGTGTCTATTCTTACAAAACATATGCGTCGACATGGTTCGTACAGCCCCAGAGTTATTTTTCAAGAACTTCTCAAGGAATTTGTAAATAATTCTAAAAAATTTAAAGGAATATTTGTTTCGTACGAAAATTTAACTTCGTCCATATGTTACTTTGTTTATAACTGCATAAATGTGTACAAAAGTAGAAGAAGAAGAAAAAGAAATAATAATAATAATAAGCGCCCCACTACAGCAAAGGGGTGCTACTCCATCTGGTAAATACCCATGTCATGTGTCATTTGATCCACCGAACTGTATACAATTTTAATTATTTATTCATTATTTTTGGAAATGCGTATACAACAAAAACCTGAAATCAAAAAGCGACATATTTTATCCAGTTTTAACGTTTTGTTTTCACTCAGATAAATTTAAGTAGTTTTTTAAAACAAATTCAAGGACTTTTTAAGGATTTTCAAATTCAAGAAGTTTTCAAGGCAGTCCCTTAAATGCAAGGATTTTTCAAGGTTGTACGAACCATGGTCTATATGACATGAAACTTGTTCTATCTGTGTGTCACGCTCATCCAATCAGATGCCGTATTCAATGTAGCGGTCTATTCTCTAAGATATTGTTACGAACATGAGCGAACGTGTTCCAAAAAATAAAATAATAAAAGAAACACCCAAAACAACCAAAATGCTCACTGTCCTTTTCCTGTTCATAGAACATTCCATTTTCAGTAAAAACTGTGTCGTCTGCATCTAGTATTTGCAATGTCTAGTTTTAATATTTCGACTTAAAAAAGTGAACAAAATAAAAAAGATGCAACTCTTATAAACATGTGTTCAAATGATGTAACTCCCAGAGTTACGGAAATTTACCGAATTATTGAGAGATTATCGAAGTCTGCGAACTACTTTACATCTGCTGTCTGAAAAGAAAATAGACTCGACCATGGAAATATGGCGACCGTGTTAGTAAAGAAACTGCCGTTTGGTTTCAAACGCGAACAAGATTACAGTGTTAGAGACCCCATGGCGACGATCAGGTTAGAAAGTACAAACTGATGAATGTGCATATTTTATATATATTCTTAATGCCCTTGTTTTTTTTTTTAAATCGGTGGGGTGTTAAAACTGTGTGTGTGTGTGTGTGTGGGGGGGGGGGGGGGAATAGGTGAATACTATAGCTATAGTCTGTTCCAGATTTTGGCAAGCAGTTCTGTAATTCTAAGTTGGCGTGTTATATCAAGCTAACACTGTTTTAAGTCGGCTATGAAGTCTTTTTTTTTCTTCGACAAAATAACTTCTCAGGTATAGATTATTGTCAGGTTTGCTACATAGGCTTACACTGCAGTAAATTGTAGACTGATATAGTCTATTTTGAACTTTACATTTTGTGTTGTGAAGACTTCTCAGGCAAAGATATGAACCTAGCAATAAAAGTTCGGTGTGAAGACTGACTGTACATGAGAAAGTGAATGCTATCTATCGCCTGTATCTGTAAATAAGCACCACCAATGTAGTCAACTATATAGAAAAGAAACCCTTGCATCCGAGTCATCTATAACAGAGATTCGCAACACCCCCACAGCCGTTGTAGTATAAGCGTGGATAGGCGGATTCAGGAATATAGCGGGGGAGTGGGAGCTGTGAGATGGAACCACTGGGTGAGGATCCAGGAGCAAAATCCCATGAATCTCCTGCATTTTAACCATTTCCAGGGCATATATTTAACCATCTAACTGTAAAGAAGACTTACTGTAGGAAACGTTCCGGTTATTACGCGCTCAATTGCTCAGTTTTTCCGCTCCCCACCCCACCCCCTCCGCCCCAGGCGTGGGAGCTTTTTCATCTACACACGAGTGTACCCAGAATTCGAGTATCCAGTTAAGTGCTCGTCTATGCTTATGCGGTGGCTAACAAATCAGGAATGTAAACATCCAGTGACTGTATGTACGGTAGTAAACTGGAGTTGACACTTTCGACGGTTGTTTTAGCTGCGACAATTTTCAGATTCATGAGTTTTATAATTTATAATACGTTTTATATTTTATGATGAAGGCATTTCGACAATGATGTAAAGCCAGTTAATAAAAGTTTGCAAGATACTTTGAGGAACTGCACGTCTGCATGCAATATTTCATTATCAGACAGAGAAGTGATGTTTAATAAATTTCACGTCATGCGTTTGAACGAAAAATTTAATAAGGAATGTGTTAAACTTTTATCTGAGTTCGGTGCTGACCAACAGGAAATTAATACATTCATCCAGTGTTTACTTTTGGAGCTTGTTAATGGACTTCATGATGAAAAACTAATATTTTCACAGCAGCAATCAACGCTTGAGCAGGCAACTTTATCTGAGAATGAACAGACAACTGTATTTTATATATGTGGATATATTATTCCTTATTTAAAGAATCGTTTCAAACTTTTTCACTGGGTTACGGAGTTCTCACTACAGAGTTTTAAAGTTTATCAAATCGTGAAGAAAGTTAAGCAACATCAACTGCACAAATAACGCACGTTTGGTGCAGTTATCGCTAAAAAGCTGTAAGATTTCCATATCATTCAAGTTTGTTCGTCAGTCTGACTGGTCGATAAATTGGACATCATTAACGCTTTATTAGGGTACAAAAAAATGAAAATTTGTGATGAGCTGGATGTTGTTGAGGATCGTTGTAAACCAACAGCCTGATAAACTGAGAACAGCTATCAATGAGAGAGAGAGAGAGAGAGAGAGAGAGAGAGAGAGAGAGAGAGAGAGAGAGAGAGAGAGAGAGAGAGAGAGAGAGGTGGGGTGGTTATAATGAAGTGCTGTTATGCTCGTTTTCTCGTTTTTGTTTTTAATGCTTGTCGACAGAAAGACAAACAAGATAACACTAAGTAATTTTTGATCTAAAAGTGATTGAACCTATGATTTACAAAAAAAAAAAAAAAAAAAAAAAAGACAATCAAGAAGCACCATTAACTTTAAAAAGAAGTAAAACGAGGATTAAAAAAGGGTTTCTGGATTGATTGTGTCTGTACAATTGTATGCAAGATTTTACCATTCAAAAATGTCTCAAAATAAAAATTATATTTGAAAATTAAGCAGTTTGCAGAAAATGCATTAATCTCTTAAATAAAACAAAACCAAACTCGACTGACGAATACATGCATAAGTCAAAACAACTAAAATATTTGAGACAATGGAAGTAGTAATAAAGTTCGTAATTTTTTTATTATTTAAAAAAAGGCTTTTTACGGTCAAATTTCATCCTGAATACTTCCATTAAACGTAGTTTTTCAAAGACAAAAGAAAATGTATTCAGCATTTAAATGACACAGACATGACTTAATTGCATAAAAAATTGTTGGAAATGCGTAAAATAGAGCATTTGATTTATATTCAACAGTCGTGTCTGAAAGTATATTAGAGTTATTTAAAAGATAGGATTTTTGATTGCTCATGTTTAGACCTAAATACCTAATTTATATCTGAAATAAGCTTTTCAAATGCTGTGAATTCTACTGAAAAAATATAGCTTTAAATAAGAATTATGACTTGATTTAACTGAACATGAGAAAATACATAAAATAGAGCAATTGATATGCGGATTATAGTTCTTTCAAAGACAGCGTATTATACTCATGATACAATCCTGGATATAGTCCTTGCAATTAAAACTAAATTTATTTGCCTGTGCAGCCTTCAGAAAATTTATTTACCTTTTAAATGATACAAAATATGACTTTATATAATGGAAGATGAAGATTTGTATAAAACAGAACTATTTGTATGTATTGACAGTAGCGACGGAAAGACGGTTAAAGATATTTGAAAGATAGAATTGTATGCTCATGTTCAGATCCTAGATCCTGTCCTTAAATTTAGTTTAAACTTTCCTTAAATACTGTGCAGTCTACACAAAATTTATTTCGCTTTTAAATTGTACCAAATATGACTGGATTTAATAGAACATAAAGAAATTAATAAAACGGAGCAATTGGTACGTATCTGACAGCTGCAACAGAAAAGCGGTTCAAGTTATTCAAAGATAGGATGTTTAGACCCTGGATACAGCCCTAATTTTATAAAAGCGTGTGCAGTTTAAAGAACATTTATTAGCTTCAAAAGTGATACTGAAGTTTAGAAATAAATATAAGTAAAATAATGAGGACATCTTAACATAAACGACTGTGAAAATTCGATCAAGATTGGTTTTGAAGTTCTCGAGAAATTTAAGTGGGAACATTTTCAGGGGAGATAACTTTACCGATCTCATTAATATTCATGTTTCTGATGATGTCTTAGATGAGGTAAAAGATTTGTAAAAAAATTATAAAAAAACTCATTGATCTGTTATAATACTAATAAATGGTAATTCTGTAGCATTTTAAAGTTATGATAGTAATAACTGGTAATTCTGTAGCATTTTTAAGTTATAATACTAATAAATGTTAATTCTGTAGCATTTTGTAAATTTATAATGCTAATAAAAGGTAATTCTGTAGCATTTTTAAGTTGAAAAATGTAGAGGAAAGTGCTGCATATTCTGATAGTTATTTGCAATGGGTTCAATAAAATTTATGTTCAATCTAAAATCTCAACATTATATCTGGCGGACCTTATTCGTATGTCACTAGACACATTTGAAATGTCGAGCTAAGTAAGAATATGTTGACACTGGAGATTTTTCTCCGTCATTTCGCCAGAAAACTTAAATTTAAACTTTTTAAAAAACTAACATACATTTTTGTCTGTAATATAAATAATATTTATTCCTTCTCATTTACAAATTTGTTTACCTGAAGATGAATGGTAATTTAAATGTATTTTATTTAAAAAAAAAAACAAAAACGGAAGGGTTTTAAATACTGTTAAAGACAATTTGAATTATCATAAATTAGTATTCCTAATCTGATGAGATCAACAAAATCGGGAAAAGGTAATATTTTGTGATCAGTTGTGTCCCCTTAAATTTTTTTAAATGCTCATAACTTTAAAACTTCTTGACAGATTTTGATCAACTTTTCACCGCTGGTAATTTTAAAATGTCCTCTTTACTTTCGTAATGTTTTCCCCGCTAAACTTCAGTGTCACTTTAAAAGATACCAAATATAACTTGATTTAACGGAATAGAAGTAACGGAGATACCCCCCCCCCCTTCACGCTCCCCATTTGCCATTGACTGTCGATGTCACACCCGTCCCTTGGACTCGTCACTCGCATGATGAATTTTTTCTCACAATTTCAAAGAAAATCGTACAAATGAAAATGCCATTTTTATTCCGTGTTAAATATCAACTATATTTCCCAGAAAATTCACAGAATAATTAGATCAAACCGCATTTCAAGACGGAATTTCGCGCGTTCTTGTGGTAGACTCGCAATATGGCTGCCCCCATTGGTCTGACGCACCCCCACGTGGTGTTACTGATATCTTTTTATCCGGTGGTCAGTTGCGAATCTGTTAAAAATGTTTCTGCTTACATATATCAAGTGGAGCGAGTGTACGTGCTGCAACATACAATTGGATAGCATAGGGTAATATCAACAATGTGTTCGCACTTGTGTGTGTGTGTGTGTGTGTGTGTGTGTGTGTGTGTGTGTGTGTGTGTGTGTGTGTGTGTGTGTGTGTGTGTACCGTGTGCTAGAACTTGGACTTAAAGCTGACTCTGCAATATCAAGAGATAGACAAAATTATCCCAAAACAATGAAAGCCTTTTGTACTATACATGTGGACTGGAACTTGTGACATAACAAACAAAAAAATGCATTGAAGCCACCATGATTTATTAGACTACGCCATGAGGAATGGCAAGTCACCAAGAAGATCGTAAAACAATTCACCTATACGAGATTTCAATTTCTCGGGAAATGGAATCATCAAATTCATCAGTCTGCCCGAATATTCAGCAGTGCACTACAAAAAAAGACGATGTCAGAAACGGCCTGAACGGCATCACGAGACAGTTAAAGCCACTGCACGCGAGGTTCTCTATTAGCAAGGAAATGATTACACTAAATACAAGTATGGTGTAGGAAAACACTACAGTTTAACCTCGATCTCATTAGGATACGCTCTGCTACCTGCCAGATGATTAATTATCGCCTGCTCAGAGACGGCATACATCCTGGGGGAAGAGCTGTATCAAAAGTGGCTACGTAGGCTGGATTTAGACGTGATTATGGAATGCTGGAATAACGGCGATAGTTGGACTTTTTATTAAAGAACATGGCGGGCACAAGATATATTAGCGGAAATCAAGATGCAGATAAAACTATTCTGACGGACCTAACAAACTATACCTTAACTGGGAAGCAGGATAATGTTCAACACAAGACCAAATGCGACTTCAGTTGAAGGGGCCTATCAATTGAGAGACTGGGACAAACAGGTGCTAGCCGTGCTGAACCGAGTCGGACAGGAAATGTGCGACATCTCCCATAGTATCAGAAATGCACATAGACGTGTTAGATAAACAGTGATGTTTGAGTAACATACGGCTATGCTCTCTGATTTGTCTAGGTCGGTGCACCAGACATTAGAAAACTGCAGAAGCTCTCAGACCTAGGCAAGAAACTACATCATAACCTCCTGGCCAGAATGATCCTGTGACACTGAGTGACCCTTCCTCCTTCCCAGCTTCATTCACACCTAGAAGATCTGGGACAGCTAACTTTCAGCCCGTTTTTTTTAGAGACCATCAGCTAGTGGAAAGGTAATCGGGGAAAGACGATGTGTTTCAAAATGGAACCGATGTCCGTCAGAACGTTGACCGCGATTTTACCCCAAAGCAAAATCGCTTTGCCAAATTTCCCGCCAGAAATTGACCCATTTTGATGGAACAGGAGAATGGGAGGCCTTCATATTGCCATTCCAAAGAGCAGCTATACGTAGTGCATGGTCTGTGGAATAAAAGATGGATAGATTCATTGAAGTTACGAGGCAACACAAGGAAATACCTATGTGCCCTGCCTGTTCTCAAGACTGGAAATGCTTCTGAAGGTCGAGGCATTATTATCTCAATATAGACAAGAAAGATACCAACTAAAGCAATGGTTGATACAGGGGGAGACGTGACAGTAGTCGCAACAAAAGCTGGGCTGAAATATGAAAACAAGAAGTCAAACTTACTGTATGCTCAAAACGGGAAGGAGATGGAAGCTTTAACAAATATCCTGGCCAGACTGGTATTGGCGGAAAGTCAGTAGACTGTCCTCTGCATTGCACCAATAAGTGATATTTTGACAGGGATATACATCTTACACACACTGGATGGGGTGATACTGACTAGGCAAGGTGACCCGTTTTATAAAGGAAAACTGGTTCCGGACACGTACCGCCTAAAAGATTTGTACCACATAGCATGGGTCTGCGTTGAAAGATATTCAACTTTTCCACTCAGGAGCGACACTATTCTGTCATGTAAAGTTGACAGTACAAAGGAATCAGCTACTGGTATGTTAGTCCGATAAATCAGCCTCCAAACATGTACTGATACTGACGGACGGGTTGCGGTATGATCTTCATTAAATCACGCAACGAGTTACGGTCGGTTGAAGGGTCCCTTTAGCGATATGTTCAAAATAAATGGATAAAGTTAATGTGAGGAGCAGCACAATAGCAATCATTTTATTAACTCAAGATGTGCCTTATCAACCACCAATGTTTGCATTCCCATTTCATGAGGAAATCTTTATCTTGGACACTGATGCCTCAAACATGGCAATTGGCACCATACTGTCCCAGCTGCAAGGACAATCTGATGTAATTGCCAAGTTCTACACCAAGACCAACTTGCTACTACATTGTACTACTGTATATCTTCGGGCAGTGAACAAAAATTCACTCACAAAACTTGTCCCAAAACTTTTGAAAATACAAAAATACTAACCACCACTCCACCCCGTTCCCACCTAATGCTGCTTCTAATAAAGAAATAATTACAAAATTTTTAATCCAAATGTCACTAATACATATCATCTTTTTTCCTTGGTTTATATTTCCACTTTGTTTTTGTACAAAGGCACAAGGAGTAAGAGCATGGCAGGAAGTATGGGCTTCACCTATGCAGACATCGCAGTAATTATATAGCTGCCAATACTCGGTGCTCAAAGAATTTTATTTTCAGACACAGGCCCAGTGCAAGTGGCTTTAAAAATCCACTTGCCTAACAAGACCATATTTTCTTTACTAATATTTTGACACACCAACCCCCTCATGAATAATGAATTGGTCAATCTGTTATACTTGTGATTTTATTCACGAGATTGAACCATTGTTCACAAACTGCTGTAGAGGGGCTCACAACTAACAAGATTTCCAACAACTTCACAATTTCTGCATGCTCAGGTGTACAATTCTGAATAATTGTGGCACACACCTCGGCTCTTGGGATCTATGACTATGCCTTCAGGACGATTTTCAGTCTGTGTATTTCATCATGATCTGTAGGTATGAGAATTCGGGGACTGTTGGGTATCGTTTTCTGAACACTGCAAAAATCTCCACGACTCTTGATCAAAGTTGAAAACAGAAATAAATTGGATAGGTACTGATCTTTTTTATATATCAATCTGTACAAACAGTAGCTTAAAGTTTCATAAATGTAATTCTACTGTGGATGTGTCCAGAAAACACTCACTCCATATCAATAGCATCAATGGCTACCAACTCTTTGAACTAAATGAATTAAAATATGATCTAATGATCTGAAGTTCCTTAAGGGTGAAAAATGCTTAGCTTAATTGTCAGTGTGAGCAAGGGACAGCTTATTATTATTCATGCAGTACAAATGAGTGCTAATTACAAGTAACCAATGAAATACTGAGAACAGGAATAGTACTGTTCCCCATTCATAGGTCATGTGCTTCGCTCTGTACACAAAGTTTATAGCTTTTGACACAATTAAGCAGACGATCTTCATAAGGTGGAGGGACCTACAAATGGAGCCCCAACAGGGGCAGAGTACTAATAATTTACCAGTGTTTTTCAAGAACTTTAAAATTAAAATGTCTCATTTAGTCCACAGGCTCAAGGTTTCTTTCAGGCAAATTAGATTTTTTAACAAATTGGACAGGCCAAATAGGCAGCTCACTTAGAATATGAGGGGCCTGATCTAGATTTAGAAGGGCCCTGGGTTATCCAATTTTTTTTAACTCTGATACAACTCTTCAAAATTGATTACTTAAAAGTTATTAAAGTTATTGGTCGCTTTATGAATAGAAAGTTTCCAAGTGCTATGTTTATAACAGCAAGTAATCTGCTGGCCATGGTAGTTAATATCTTTATAATTGTTTGGTAGCCAATTTCATTCATGTAAGTGGCCTTGCCATAATACAGGATTATTTTCTCTCAAAATGATGACATACAATCACATTTGGACTTAAAGAGTTAGATAGTACTTCTAGTAGAATGGTTATAGCTGTTTGTTATGCAGTAGGTTTCAGTATGTCAGATGTGTATTAAGCTGAACTGGAATCACAGCTATCTACTTGACTGGTAAGTAAGCCTTTTCCTGCAAGTTGAACAAAGAAACTAATAACTCGATGGAATAAGTTCACAGTATCAGTGTCCCAAAACTTATGTCATGACAATAAATTGATAATGCCTAAAAACAATAGTGCATTAAAAAATGATTCCTATCTTTTACTTGTGTCCCAACATATATGATAAATATGGTAAGTTATGGGAGTTGGAAAAGGTACCTTTATGGATCAATATGCTCAGGCATCAGTTGGATCTTCCAGAAGTGGAAGATACCATAGACAAGTCATCAGAAGGGCCAATGGATGATCAGAGATTTCAATAAGAAGTAAACAGAAGTTGAAAAAGTAGCAAACCTCCATCGGGTTGTCCAGGCTGCAGCATCCATGGTGGTGGTGGTAGTGGACTGATGGGGGCTTTGCCCCCCCCCCCCAAGCTGAAATGGTGCATCAACTAAAGTTTGACTGTCCTTTCTTGATGGAGAGGTGTGAAATTTGTTTTAAAATATGTTTGTTCTATTATAGACTTTTGTATACAATTCATATTGATAATTTACATGTTTTTTTTCACCTGATAATCTTTTGTGTTCCATTGTATTAACATGGAAAAAAAGTTCCATGCAAAATCATCAGGTTCATTGATACTGATATTGAACTATTACAATGTTTATAGTTCTTTGAATGAAATGATTATCTCTTAAATACTTACTTGATTAAAAACATCTATAAAAACTTAGCTGATAAAAGAAATCTACATGTGTGTTAAAAAGAAGCATGGGGAAAATGCAAGTTGCCAGGTGACAGACTAATAAGGAAAACTGAAAACAGGTTTTATAATACACTAACTAAAATCAAAAATAAAAATAATAAACTTAACAAGAGGGTGTATTGTTGTGTAGGCAAAGACCTCATCAGAGGATACAGTAGGCCAACTTTATAATACTGTAAGTGTGCTGAAAATGTCACAAATTATAAAACAAATTACAGATTCGTTTCTAAAAGAATTGAAGGAAATAGACTAACGTTCAATTAATATTCAATATTGTCACAATATGTCTGTATTCATGTTTTATTTTTATGTTCATCATGTGCTTTTATGTTGTATTAAGGTCAAACTGTAAGCAAAATGTCTGACATATTGATCGTTACTGGTATTGTTCATATATTGTATCAGTAAGCATAAACTATCCTATCTTATTATGTTTCTGTTTCATTCCATATCCTCCATGCTGCATACTTTATATAACTCTGATATAATGTAACAATCAACTTTTTTATTTTTTTATTTAGCCAAAAGCCAAGCATGTGTCTTCTTCACTTTATTATTAGCATGTGATCACCATTTATGATTGTGATTGATTGGGCGTGAAAGAAAAGAGACTGAACATTTATGGTCCTCTTTGAAATTGATTGAATCATGTGTCCCTCAAGTGCTTTCAATATTGCTGAATCAGAACAAACAAGCATCTTCTAGTCTGAGATTGATTTGTATTGAATGGAAGAAGATGCTAATCTTAACTGGGTGAATAATCTCCAATGGAATACTGTGATGAATCATACTGTGATGTATCATAAAACTTTATAAATGAAGTTTATTGAACTTCCAGAATTGTTGACTGCTATTCCTGTACATATCTATAGTGAAAAATCACTGGTTACTGGCTTCTGTTGAAACCTATGTCTGATGACGATGTATGCCCAGCAAATGAAGCCCATGAGTTGCAGACACAATCCTGACTCACTGTCTGGAAGACCTATTCAAGTCCATGCTAGATTCTGTGAATCAATATTAGTGAACTGTGAAACTTGGACAATTCACATCACTCTGTATGTGACTTAACAAAAAACAAAAAAAAGTACGTTCAAGTCCTTCAGAAAATGGGGATGGTGTAATGTGCATGAATTCTGGGGAAATCCCTGTTTGGGCATTCACATTCTCATTACTACCACATGATAATTGGCTGTGTGAGGTTGGCACCCACTGGGGACTGACCACAGTTCTTGTGTGTGTTGTAATGGTAGTTAAACAGACCATCTTTTTTGCTGCGGGATAACCAAAGCTCTTGTGTGTGCAGTGATGGTAATTAAACAAACCACCTTGTTTGTTGCGAACTTTGAGTATTTTCCAGAATTCTAATACTTATGGTGTCATTAGAACCCACTACCCAGATGACCAGGCATCATTATATATATCTATATATATATATAAAATAAATATTATAAGAATGCACAAGAATTTTTCAAATTTATACCTTTCAATTCTGCTTTTATATGGAATATATCAGACTAGTTCTATTTTATAATTTAATTTTCACATATAATACAAATATTTGTATTTCTTCCATGGAAACACAATTATCTCTTTCCACATATTAAGTTATATGCATACAAGATATGCATTCAATATTAGCCGGTTCATTTTCGAGGCCGACTTATTTTTTAGTGCAAACTGTCAAAGGAATTGGACAGCTTATTTTTGAGAGCTAACTGATGATAGGAACTGGACAGCTTATTTTTGAGAGCAAACTGATGAAAGAACTGGACAGCTTATTTTTGAGAGCAAATTGTCGAAGGAATTGGATGGCTTTTTTGGAGAGCATATTGTCAAATGAACTGGACAGCTTATTTTTAAGAGAAATTGTTGAAGGAACTGGATGGCATATTTTGGAGAGCAAATTGTCGAAGGAATTGGATGGCATATTTTGCAAATCAAATTGTCATAGGAATTGGATGGCATATTTTGGAGAGCAAATTGTCAAAGGAATTGGATGGCTTATTTTTGAGACCAAACTAATGAAAGGAACTGGACAGCTTATTTTTGAGAGCAAATTGTTGAAGGAACTGGATGGCATATTTTTGAGAGCAAATTGTCGAAGGAATTGGATGGCATATTTTGGAGAGCAAATTGTCAAAGGAATTGGATGGCTTATTTTTGAGAGCAAACTAATGAAAGGAATTGGACGGCTTATTTTTTTTTAGAGCAAACTAGCTAATAAAGGAATTGGATGGCTTATTTTTGAGAGCTGATGAAAGGAATTGGACAGCTTATTTTTTAAAACCAAACTATCAAAGGAATTGGACAGCTTATTTTTTAAAATCCAAACTATCAAAGGAATTGCACAGCTTATATTTTAAAACCAAACTATCAAAGGAATTGGACAGCTTATTTTCAAGCTTGGCTATGATAGGAATGTACATATATATATATATATATATATATATATATATATATATATATATATATATATATATATATATATATATATAATAAAAATTCCCAGCTGTATCTTTCTATATGCCATACCTATCCTATTGATAATAAGCCCATCCCTGCTTTAACAATTTTGGAAAGTTTTCATATTAGAGAACTTGTACAACCCATCTATAAATAAATAAGAGTCTCTTGAAGGGATTGATGCTCTACTGTCCAAAAAGAATTGCTGTTTTTTAACTGCTGAGTGTTGAAACCATCTCTCATATTCTTGAGCAATAAGATTTTCAAATTAGCCGGTGTGGCAGCCATACTGGATGTAAGATTGGCACCATTTTCATTAGGACAAACCAGACACCAGTAGAAGACTTTTGGTGAAAACTCCATGCCAATAAGACCATCTATTCAGGAGAATTAGTGACAAGATTTTCAATATGTTCATTGTGGCAGCTATATTGGACGTCTGCAGGACACTATTTTCATTTAGGACCTACTGGATATCATAAGAAGTCTTTTGACGAAAACCCTATGTCAATATGACCATATATTCTGGATGAGCAGCAATAACAAGATTTTCAAGATGGCCACCATGGTGGCAATTTTGGAAGTCAGATCGGTATCATATTCATTCAGGATCAGCTAGATATCACAAGTAGTCTTCTGGTGAAACCCCATGTCTATATGACTTTCTATTTAGAAGGAGAAGCAATAACAAGATGGCTGCCATGGTGACCATACTAACGTCAGATCAGCACCATTTTCATATAGTACCAACCAGACATCATAACAAGTCTTCTGGTGAAAACTCAATGTCGATACGACTTTCTATCTAGGAGAAGTACAGGGTTAGAAGTGTAATTAACTTTTAAAATTTGAGGTTTGTTTTAGTTTTTTCTCAAGGTTTTAAAAAAAATTTGGAGGTTCAAGACACAAAGCAGTTACAAGATTATCTCCATGGTAAGCAGAACATTTATTAAAAATTTGAATATCCCCATAAAGAGAAAAGTGCCTCTGTTATGGAGCAGTGAAGAGACCATTCCGTGAGGACTGTTTTGCCCAACCTGGACAGACTGTCCGCCAATACGTTCTTCTTCCCCAGAATGTGGTGCTTTATGAAGAATGTGGCTGGCTCAGAGTGTTATCCCTTCCTAGGCATCCAGCAAAGGAGGTTCCACCTCCACACAAAGAGAAGGGGCATGTAAGCCTTCTTGACATCAGAGATATGTTATGATGGACGTGTTGTCAGAGGAGACCAAGACACAACGGCCCCTTACTATGTCGACGCACCCTAAAACACTTACTCGTATCCTTTTAATACAAATATAATTGACATTATTAGGTGAAGTATCAACAGTCAAAACTTACTCATTAAGATATAATCCTTTGTCTTTAAAGCATGAGAACAGTACCAGATGTTTCCAAAACAAACTTCTCTTTATCAGGCATGAAGCACGTGGTCCCCCAAAAATTAGAACACTATATAACATACAAAATGACATGCGAAATGTATGCGGCTTTTACTCTGTAGTAGAATTGTACTGTGAATTATGTACAATGTATCTTGTGCTAGGCAAAGAATAGGGGTAGCTAAATGACCTGTGCTTTATTTCTCAATAATGATTCATTCATAGAAGGCATTCCGTGGGATAATCTTTTCCTGTTTTAATTTTAAGTACTTAGTGCATGGTTTCTAATAAAATAAGATTTAACTACATCTCTTTGCTAGTTGCATATTGAATTTGTTAGCATTATTTATTAGTTTTGTAACTTAGAATATCGTTAAGCGAAATGCCATTGAGCGAGGAGTTCTTGTACTGTTTAAAGTTAATTAATGGATTTTTCTCTTGCCGTTTATGACCGCTTAATACAAAAGTAATACAACAGCAATTTCTAATCCAGACATTGTCATTAAATATTATTCATAAACAGATTGTTACATTCATTAATTAGTATTTTACTAGTAAATTTTTAATAGAATCAAAGCCAATATGATTATACAACTTATGTTATATACCATAATTAAATATCTGTTCACTTATAACCTTTCAATGCAGTTAGAGATGATTGGTTGAACCATACTCTTGACAGTTAACAAGGTCATCGCATCCGACAGATTGGTCACAAGATAATATTGTGCTTGGTGTTCATTACTGTGACCATTAGTTAGACTGTACTTGCAATCATTTAGTGAGAATCCACTTTTCTTGATGAATTACTACGTGTTTCATTTAGCGACTTTTAATCAGGTGTCCAAAAACTTTGGTACAAAAAAATACTGTGAGTAGAACATGAACAATACTTTAGGTTATGAAAATTAATTATTTTGAAAAAATCAGATGTGTACCAAGACTTAGGGTGTCCCAACAATTAGGTGAAATTCAGGTATATCAAATAGCTACAATTCTATCATTCATAAAAAAAATTTTTTTTTATCACCATTATCCTAGCACTTAATTATGCAGAGAAAACTACAAGCCACTTAACAATGAGATTAGGAATATTGTAAATGAATATTTTAAAATAGAGAATTCAGACACTGTGGCTGACCTTTACAAAGTTTATTTAATTAGTAAGTAAAATTAAATAATATGTAAGTATATATTATAAATAAAGTTTCAATGCACATTAATGGATAAATAGATTAATCACTTCACTGACATGAATAGTGACAACAGACCCTGATCACGTTACATGCATACACATACTGATATTCAAATGCATCATACTGAAGTGAATGACTGATTACATAACTATCAAAACCCATTTCGTCATTTAGCATTAGATTAATAATTAAACAATGCATCTAAATTACTAAAAGATAAAATTAACCAAATAATCAAAATCTACTTGGACAGAAAATTGCCTGCAAGTCAAAAGCTTTCGATGCTGCAATGTTTTCTGCAAATTGGTGTTTAGCTCCTTTGGAATGAAAACGTAAAGCACTTGCGCCAAGTCTCATAACACTAAATATTTCATGCACAATTTGCATCGTGCAGAAAAAACGTCACTGTCCCTTTCCAACCATCGTACATACTCTGATTTTGAAAGCCAGCTTAGTAGCAAACAAGTTTTACTATTGCTAGCCATTTTCACAGGCCTAAAACACTTCTGGTAAAAGAATCTTAATCTGAACAAAGGTTGAAGCAAACAGACTTCGAACTGTGCAAAGATTGAAGCGAATACAATGCTAACAGTGCTGATGATCCAACAACGATACGCTGTTATGGGTCTATCAAATGAATGATAGAATAAAATGACTGGATGTCTATAATTTGCATAATTCATGCGCTTTCTCAACCACTCTGTTAGCCTAATGAATTAAACCATGTGCAAAACAAAAGCATTTTTTGGGGTTGGGGGGTTGGAGTAGAGACGTTCATAATTTTTTCAAATTTTTAGGTTTTTTCTTTAAATTTAGATTTCCTTAATTTTTTGGTGGCCTTTTTTTAGGTTTCTAAGGTCAAAATGAAACTGTAGGTTTTTCGAGGTTTTTGAGGTCTGCTGCGTGCCCTGAAAGTAGTGACAATAGGACTTTCAAGATGGCTGCCATGGTGGCCATATCTGAGGTCAGATCAGCACCAGTTTCATTTAGTACCAACTAGACATCATAAGAATTCTGGTGAAAACCCAATGTCGATATGACTTTTGATCAAGAAGGAGTAGTGATAAGATTTTCAAGATGGCCACTCTGGCAGCCATATTGGATATGAAATTGGCACAAAAAAATTCAAGACCAACTAGACACCATAAGAAGTCTTCTGGTGAAAACCTCATGCTGATATAACTTTCAATTCTGGAGGAGTAGCAATAACAAGATTTTCAAGATGCCTGCTGTGGTCGCCATATTGGATGTCCGATTGGCACCATTTTCATTTCGGACCAACTAGACATCATCAGAAAACTTTTGGTGAAAACCCCATGTTGATATGACCATCCATTCAGGTGGAATAGCAATAACAAGATATTCAAGACAGCTGCTTTGGTGACCATATTTTATGTCTGGGTGGCACTATTTTCATTTAGGACCAACTAGACACCATAAGAAGTCTTCTGGTGAAAACCCCATGCTGATATGACTTTCCATTCAGGAGGAGTAGCAATAAAAAGATTTCCAAGATGGCTGCCATGGTGGGCATACTGGATGTCAGATCAGCATCATTTTCATTTAGGCCCAACTAGACCTTGGGATGAATGTGTGTGTAAAGTTTCATAACAATCCTCCAAGTAGTTTAGGAGTAGCAATAACAAACTTGTGCTAAAGAAAAGACAGATGACAGACAACAGGCCATCCCACAAACTCTTCTGGTCTATTACCAATATAGCTAAAAAGAGAAAAATGTTCAAGTCCACCCCCAACTCCCCATTTTCCAGGCTTATCATAGGGCAAATACTCTAGGTAAAGAATGAGAATTCTGATTCTGAAAATGGAACCCAAAGGTCACATTTTGCCAAAAAGGGAGTCTTGTGTATATAAAACTGGTAACATTTTGAGCACTAAGAGCACATCTGAATGAACTTAAGGTCATGAAGCCGGGACTCTCTCTACAAAGAACCCTGTGCATGAGAGAGAGAGAGAGAGAGAGAGAGAGAGAGAGAGAGAGAGAGAGAGAGAGAGATATAGAATCACATCAAGAAATTGCTGGTATTGGATGCATGTGTGACTTTTTTCAAACACTTTAGTATAATTTTCAAAAGCTTTATTTAAGCTAGAGATAATATGGTTAAGTGCAAGGTACACATTTGCTATTTTGCCAATTTGTAACAATGGCAATAATGTTTTATTGTCTCTCTTCTTAAACATGGTTTTACCTAAGATAGACTTTGGAAACATCCATAGAAAAAATGGCCTTCTACCCTGTTTGTCTTTGTTTAATAAAAGGCATTCTATAAAAAGACAAGAAAAAAACATCAATGTTGGTATGGCTAGATTGCAAACCATGCATACCATAAATTCTTTTTTATTCATTTAAATAAATTCCACAGAACCAGAATGACACATCTAAAATGCCGATTTATGTGTCTCCATGAGCAGCAGTGTCGGAGAAGATGACCTAAGTGCAAACTATAACTAAGAGATACAGAGCTCAATGGAAAGATAAACACAAATCACTGAATCAGGAAATATAAGTCACAGTGACATAGTTTCACTGATGGCACTAGTTCTCCTCATGAAGCAAATACATGCCAAAAAATGCCAATGTCTGAGAAAATGAACTAAAACACAAAGGTTAACCAAACTCACTGGACCATGAAATATAGGTCACAGTGACCTTTCACTGAAAGGTGAAAGAATGATATACACAAAAACCTAACCTAAAGAAACTGAGCTAAATGCAAAGATTAAACAAAATCACTGGACTTTGAAATATAGGTCACTGACATAGTATTCAGTGATAAGCCTAGCACTCCACATGACACATCTAAATACAACTTATGTGACTCCACAAGTGTCTAAGAAAATGACCTAAATGGAAACTCTAGCCAACCTGAGCTCAATGCAAAGGCAAACAAAAATCATTGAACAATGAAATAAAGGTAACTATGACCTAGATTTTAATGATGGTGCTAGTTCTCCTCATGATGCAATTACATACCAAGTTATGTGACTCAACAGGCAAACTCACTGGCTCATGACATATAGGTCACTGTGACTTAATTTTCACTGAAAGGTGTAGAACTCCACACAAGGCATTTAAATGCCAGCTTATGTAACTCTACAAATAACAGTATCTGAGAAATGGCCTAAATGCAAAGATTCATGTAAAGAAACTGAGCTAAACCAAAAAATAAAGGTTAACTCAGGCCAAACTGAGCTCAAAGTAAAGGTAAACAATGCAATTACATATCAAGTCATATACCTCCATTATCAATATTGCCTGAAAAATGAACTAAACACAAACATTAACCAAACTCAATGGACCATGAAGTATAGGTCACAGTGACTTAATTTTCACTGAAAGGTGTAGCACTCCACATGTAGCATCTAAATACTAGCTCATGTGACTCGACAAGTAACAGTATCTGACAAATGACCTAAATGCAAAGCCTCGTGTAGAGAAACAAAACAAAAACAAGGTTAAATAACTCATTGGACAATGAAAAATAGGTCACAGCGACCTAGTATTCACTAATGACTGTAGTACTCCCCATGTAAATAGCAACATATTTGACTGAACAAGTAATAGTGTCTGAGACAATGATATAAACTGAACCATAAAATATAGGTCACACTGACCTAGTTTTCACTGATGAGTGTACTACTTCTCAGTTACATATCAACTTATGTGACTGTGAGCAATGCTGTCTGAGAAAATTACCTAAGGCAAACCCTAACCTGAGTCTTGATGAAAAACAGACAGACAGAAAGACATCATAAATCCACAAGTTGGAATTGCCATCTGGCCAAATTGAAACATTAGACAACAATGTCAACCATTTTGATATATGCACAATGTTTAACATGTCACCACTTGCTTATAACATTTTCCTTGAATAAAAAACATATTGGTTTATATAACTCTATTTCAAAACTAGTTCATAATTCGTCTTCAGCAAATTCTTTATCAAACTCAGCTTGGGAAATCTGAAAAAAAAAAAAAATGTGGTTTGTCTTTCAATTCAAGGAAAATTCTTTTACTCAACATTGTATTCCATGACCTGGTCATGCAGAAAAACAAAATCTGAGTTATTCTGACTAAAAGAAATATGACTCTTTATCACTTTTGTCTTGAAATAAGGATCATACTGGTTTTAAAATATACACAATACTGGCAAAAATAAAAACACGTCTTTCCCTTCACAAGTTTACCTCTTACATGGTTCATAGAGATTTTTCATCAGGTAATTCAAGGACTTTTCAAGTACACAAATTTAATTTTCAAGCACTATAATTAACTGGATATCAACTTAAGAAGAATGCTGATTATGGTATGTAGAGTCAACAAAATATCATAATTGTTTCATTCTTGAACAAGAACTCCGATATATTTGTTGCCAAAGCAGGCCTAAACATTGTAGCTCATGGATATTGGGGCATGGGAGTGAAGGTACGGTCATCACATGTACATCAGTTTAGGAGTTAGCACTCTTATTTGCCAGTGTAACTCATTGAGTTTTCATGTTTGAAAAAAATATATTCTAAATTCATTCCCACTGTTGATATTTCATATTATGTATGCTTTTCACACTTGCCATAAAACTTCAAAGCTTTTTTACTCACTGATCTGGCTGAGGTTACTTTAGCTCTTGAAGTCCCTAGTTATGCTGATGGTGGGATCTTGAAGTCCCTAGTTATACTGATGGTGGGATCTTGAAGTCCCTAGTTATACTGGTGATTGGGACTTTAGAGCTAAGGTCAAATGCATATACATTTTCTGCAGAGTTGCCAGATCCCAGTGATTTTGTACTCGACATTAGTTATATGGTATTTATCAATTTTAATGAAATAAAAAATAACAAGCAATTTTCTACTGTTTTGTGTGACTGTGGGTGCAATAAGACCAAAAAAGGTGCCATTTTGAGACTCTGATTATTTATTATCCTGATCAGTATGCAAGTCAATGGTCCATCTGTACA
The DNA here is from genome assembly GCA_029931535.1 of Margaritifera margaritifera. Taxonomy (NCBI): domain Eukaryota; kingdom Metazoa; phylum Mollusca; class Bivalvia; order Unionida; family Margaritiferidae; genus Margaritifera; species Margaritifera margaritifera. Next base: position 3,359,661 of record JAQPZY010001498.1, read on the forward strand.
ACATAAAGTGACCACAGCTACCACTGATTTAACTTCTTTTGACAAGTATGACAGACCTCTTTGTTTATTGCTTGGCCTTACCCATATATACAGCGTTTATAGTGCTTATTGCAATCTTGTTTGAAAATATGCTTCTCATTGCAAAGCACTTGACTGGCTTTTTTTGTATCGGCCTTAATGGCCCAGTCAACACAGCATCCATTCATTTACATCATGTGGTGCTTACAATTACAAATGAGGCTGAGTACTAATGAGCATGTAAGCAACCCAACCGGAAGTCCTAATGACTATGTAAGTGACCCACCATTGAAAGAAAATATCTGGATGATTGGGTTTCTAACTTTTCATAACCAATCTTTTTTCTTTCTTGATATTTTATGTTAGTAAACTAGTGTTTTAAATAAAAATAATTTTGTTTCGAAATTCAAGCACTTTTTGGAGCTGACCTCAGATTCAAGCACTTTTCAAAGTAACCACAAAAATCCAAGTACTTTTCAAGATTGTGCGAACCCTGAATTTAGGCACATTTAATGCTCCATACAAACTTAAACTTAGCATGTGAACTAAATCATTACTCACTAAAAAAAAAAAGAAGAATAAATAAATTTTAAACAAAATGTTACCACAAAAAGAAAGTTAAATATTATCCACAATAATGTGTAGATGTTTCTCTTGGAAGAACCATAAATGTTGTGTCATTCTAAAATACAACAATATTCTTAAATGTAGCAAATAACTGTTAAACTGAATTCTACATACAATATATACTCACTTATAAGTCAAGTCCAACTGCAAACAACATAAACCCTGATCTGCTGTCGCAATATGTGCCAGCAGATCATATTCTATGTTGTTTTGTTTGACTGATTACTCCTAACAAACTACACAAACCAAGATCTGCCGTTGCATTATGCAACAGCAGATCTGGGTCTGTGCAGTTTGCAGTTTGACTCAATTTATAAGCGAGTATAAATGGTACATTTGAAATGGTTTTGATGAGTACCTTTCCTTTCTTCAGCTTCTTAATCAGCTTAATATCTTCCTCCAAGTCATCTATATCTTCCTCTGTTATTTCTTCTTTCCTTTTCTGAGCCTTTATCTCCTTCCTTTCCTTCCTTCTCCCCTTTTTGGCTTTCTGCTCTGACCATGCCTCTGACTTGTGGAGCCTCTTTAGTTTTATGAACTTGAGCTCTTTACCCTGACCTTTATCTTTCAGTCTCACAAGTCTTTGCTTCTCACGTGCTCTATTTCTGCAAGGAATGAATGGTGGTTTATGTGGAAGAATTTTTTTAAAAAAAACTTCCATAGCAACAAATGCCACAAGATCCACACTGATATAGGTTAACTTACTTGCTCCAATCCTAACCTTGGGTAGCAAAAACTTTAATTTTTTTGACTATTCTTTATTTTAATTTGCTTTGGTAAACACAGATATCAGATGCAAGCTGGATGCTCTAATGGATTAAAATCATGAAAATATTTCCAAACAGCTCTTAACAAGAGATTTTAAGACCCTTCTAATATGTGGACACATTAATAAAAATATACATGTAATAAGAGACTTTCTACATGCTGGTACATATTAAAGAGACCACTTGTCAGGAGGTTTAAAATCCTCTAAAATTCACTCTACATGAAATATTAAATGGTCCTGAAATGGCCCTATGCTGTTTTGTAACCAAGTAGTTTTTCTCTTATTTGATCAAGTCTTGAAGTTTATTATTTTACAAAATTCTTTATCATTACATTTTTAGAACTTAATATTTAATCTGCACTATACAGCCATTATTGTGCTGACATGACATTAAACCCTGTACATTATACAGCCATTATTGTGCTGACATGACATTAAACCCTGTACATTATACAGCCATTATTGTGCTGACATGACATTAAACCCTGAACATTATACAGCCATTATTGTGCTGACATGACATTAAACCCTGTACATTATACAGCCATTATTGTGCTGACATGACATTAAACCCTGTACATACCTAGACCTGACATGGCACAATTGGTCATTTTGCAACTTGCATTGCATTAAGTATAAACAATAAAACCACCAATTACTATATTTCCAGAATGCAAACCATGAATATTATATGTTCATTTTTATTCAAAAAGGGTACAAATATTTATAGACTTTTGGTTTCTTTGAATCAGATTGACACATCTAAATACCAACATGTGTGACTCTATGAGCATCAGTGTCTGAGAAAATGACCAAAATGCAAACTCTAAAAAAATGTAACATAACCCATAGGTAAGCACAAATCACCAAGCCATGAAATACACATGTAGCTTACAGTGACCTAGTTTTCACTGATATATGTAGTACTCCTCATGATGCAATTACATACCACATTATGTGACTCAATAGGCAATGGTGCCACAGAAAATGAGCTAAACAAAATGGTTAACTAAACTCAATGTACATCATAGTGACCCAATTTTCACTGAAAGATGTGGTGTACCACATGACACATATAAATACAGGCTTGAGAATGACTAATACTGCTTGAGAAAATCAGTAAACACAAACATCCTACCATGGGATTAGCCCAGCTCAGCTACCATGGTGTGACCTTGGCTAAGGCACTTTACTCCTACTGCCTTGGTAGTAAATAACCTATTTGTGATACTGTGCCATAAAAGCACAAAACCAACCAAAATTGTACATTTATTTAGTATTTTTACCATAATTACAGTAAATAATGGCACCGTGAGGTTTTGAAACTGTACAGGTGCAAATTTACAATCATTTCATAATTAATTCAAAATTATTCATTTAAGATACCTTAACTTATGTACAAATTATTATTTTTGGCAAAATGGTTTGGATTTTAAAGCAGCAAACAGCAAAGCCAATGTTGGTTATGAAACTTCATTGTCCCCTTCTGGACTAGAGAAAGCAAGAGGCTTTTTGTCTTTTGTTGATTTTAATGGCACTTTTAACACATTATTGGCTATATCATGCCAAGGAAATGGGAGCTAACTGCCTTTCACAAGGACACACCTAGGCAACCAACCCCGTCTGCTCTGGGTGCATATCAAACCTACAACCCTTGGATTATGAGTCGGATGCCTAAGTAGGACTGAGATCACTAACCTGGCTGACGTCTGCCTAATTGTAAAGTGGAAAACCATTGGCAAAGAAATCTGGACCAGTAGGATCCGTTCTGTAGAAATTTCATCCGATGCTAATGATTGCATACATGTATGTTAAGAAAACAATTGTTTCAAGGTTTCAAATCAAAGTTGTCCGCTCTGCTCTATTATTTGCAACCTACGTACAATGCAATGAAGAAAAGAATAGTTATTTTGTTAATACAAAAACTCAAATGCAAGAGCAGATGGACAGGATATCTGTATCAGTAACATGCTGTCTGAAGAAATTTCTCCCAATGCTAATGACTGCATAAGTTATGAAAACAATTGTTTCAAAGTTTCTCATGCTTTTATGTCTTCATCCATATTTGGTGGCACATCAGTATTGTTTGTCCAATTTTAAAATGGCTTAATGTCAGGATGCTTTCTGACAATGTTGGTCAAATGCTGTTCAGTGCTTTTTGTTCTATTTTAGTAATGGTGGCGATATTTGATGTTGGATCTGTATCATTTGCATCAATTTGAAAGACCTTCAAGCTAGGATGCATTCTGACAAATTTGGTCAAATTCTATTAAGCAGTTTTTAAATTATTAAAGCTTTGTCTATTTTTGGTAACAGCAACCATGCTCTATGGCAGATTAGCATGAACAAATCTGAAAGGCCTTAATGCCAGAATGCTCTCTGTAAAATCATGTGCAAATTGGTCAATTGATTTTCTTGAAGTAGTGGTAAATAATAATTGTGAACAGATGATGCACAAGGGACAGATGATGAACAATGCATGAAAGACCATACCAAAAGCTCATTGGGCCTTACAGCCAGGTGAGCTAAAAACTGATTAGTTACAAAATGGCTTCATGCTGTTTCTAGACCAGCTATTTTCATGAAATGGTGCAGCACCGTTTCAGGACCAAGTAAAGGGTCACTAAATGGCACCTGGCCATGAAACAGTGTGCAACTACTACATTTGATTTGGAATAAATAATCCCCCAAATTTAAATTTATGTGGTGGTTTCTTACCAGGAGCATGGATAAGAAAAATGTTAAATCCCTCCTGTTCAATTTCATTGAAAGTAGACCTGGTTAATATATTTTAAATTATTCTGAAACAAAGAATGCCCTGTTTAGTGATTAACTATACACTGAAAACCATTGTTAACAAAGTGTTTACTCATAAACATGAACCCCCTCACCAAGAGGGGCACATGCTTGGAGTAGCCAACAATACACAAACTGTTATGAATTCAGGACTAATGTCCAGGCACCTTGCAAAGAGATATGCCATGACAGCTGATTTAGGCTGGTCTGGACAGGATTCAAATGTGTTACCCACTGGTTGTAAATATAAGTTAACTGAGCCACAAGGTGGAGTAATTAAATACTGTATATACTTGCTTATAAGTCAAGCCCAACTGCAAACATCACAGACCCTGATCTACCATCACATAATGCACTGGCAGATCAGGGTCTATGTTGTTTGTTCTACTGATTACTACTGACAAACTGCACAGACCCAGATTTGCTGGTGCATTATGCAATGGTAGATCGGGGTCTGTGCAGTTTGCAGTGGGAGTTGACTTATAAGAGAGTACATTTGGTATTACTGCAATAACACAACTTATTAAGATGCATCAAAAAATAAAGTTTCATCAGTGAAAATAAAGTCTGATTAGTCTTGATGTAATAGTTAATAAAAGATAGAGGATGTAAAAAAAGAAGCTGAAATAGAGATATCACTCAAACATGAAAATTAGGTCACAGTAACCAAGTTTTGATATATCTTAGTTACTCTTTAGGATGCCTCCAAACAAAAATTTTCATGTATAGGCGAAATAGGGTCCAAAACAGTGTGGGTCTAATGAAACAAATAACTTTAAATAAACAAGTCACTCAAGTGCGAAAATTAGGTTACAGTGACATGCTTTTGGTATGGTTCAGTTACTCCCCATGAGATGCATCCACACCAGATTTCATAAATATAGGTGAAATAGTCCAAAATACTGAAGGTGTAATCAACAAATAGCTGAAAATAATGAAGTCACACAAATGTGCAAATTAAGTTGCACTGACCTAGTTTAGGCAAGGAGTACTCTTGTTGAGATGCATCAGACAATGTTGGTAAAATAGGGTCAAAGATATTGAAGGTATAATGAATGGATAGCTGAAAACACAAAAAGTTTCTCAAGCATGAAAACTGAATTACAGATACCTGGTTTTAGTACGGTTAAGTTATTCTCCCTGATATGCTTTCAGTTATTAATTTTACAGAGTGTTGGTGAAAAAGGCTCAGAGATATTGGTGGTGCACTTAGCCAAACAATTAAAAATACATAAATCACTTAAGTATTTAAATTAAATAACAGTGACTTAGTTTTTGTATAGGTGAGTTACTCTTGCCAAGATGCATCAACATACCAATTTTCATGGGTAGGTGAAATAGGGTTCAATATATTCAGGGTGTAAAGCATAGCTGAAAATACAAGTCACTAAAGCATGAAAATTAGGTCACAGTGACCTAGTATTGGTAGGGCCAAGTTAAATATCCACGAGATACACACTCATGAAAATTCCCATGAATGTAACTGGACTCTTGAGTGAAAATTAGGTACTGTGATTAAGTTTTGGTATGGTTGAGTTACTCTCTCCCTCTCCAATCCATCCACATACCAATTTTCATAAGTGTAGGTGAAACAGTGACCAGGATATTTAGGACACAATGAATGAATAGCTGAAAATTAAAAAGTCACCTCAGAACAAAAATTAGGTCACAGTGACAAAGTTTTGGTATGGATGAATTATTCTTTTTGAGCTTCATCCAATTGTAATAAGTGTTGGTGAAATAGGGTTTAAGATACTGAGAGCATAAAGAATGAATAGCTGAAAATACAAAGTCACTCAAGTGTGAAAAATTAGGTCCCATGATATGGTTTTAGTATGGTCTTGTCAAGATACAGCCACATACCGAATTGTACTGAATGTAGGTGAAATAGAGTCCAAGATACTGAAGGCGTAATGCATGGCTGAAAAAACAAAAGTCACTAAAGCATGAAAATAGGGTCACATTGAGCTAATTTTAGTAATGCCTGAATTACTTCCAGTCGGGTTCATTTTAGGCCATGCCCTTGCACCAGTGACTCAAATGTCCAAAATAAATTATTTTATAGAGGGGAAGGGTTACTCGAGCTGATAATGATCACAGGCACTCAACTCATGGATTTATTAATTTCTGCAATAAATATACACTTTTCTATATGCTCTGAATCAGCCATTGTTTAGTCAGATTAAAGCACAGATTTCTACAATTTTATCGTCCACTAAAATAACAATGTCCTGAAGACTGAGCATGGTTAAGGAAATTGTAGAAAATGGTGTCCGACTCAACAATGACCGATTTAAAGCATATAATGCTGGAAAAATGAATTTTAATTACCAAAATGTGTTTGAATTTCCTGAATAATCAAGAAACAGGGAAGGATATTTGTGACCCCTTTTTTTCTAAATGACCCCACTTTTCGACATGGAAGGGTACTGGGCCCAACTTTTTCCATTTCTGGAATGAACATTGCTTTGGTGATGCATCCACATACCAATTTTCATGAGTGTTGGTGAAATAGGGCCCAAGATACTGAGGGCATACCAGATGAACAAGAACAAGAACACAAAAAATGAACACACATGGGTAAAACGCTTGCTGTCATGGGAATAATAAAATATGTTTGTGTGCACCAAAATGCTAAAAAGTGGCAACATTTATAACAAACTGACATCAATTCCAGTGAGTGTATGTATGCAATTTCTAAATAATTAGCAAATAATGCCATTTCTGTCAAAGGTTCAAAATAGCAACTGAAATTCTACACTTGGCAAGAAGGTCCACAACTGTGATATGCTGGGCTGATTTTGAAATTACAGAATAAATGTGATTATCATAAAGTATTTGGACTGCATACATGAAGCCTACTGAGTACTCACTTGAAAGGTATTGTATCTGTATCTATTGGCACTGGCACAAAGTTCTCAACTGTCTTTCCTTTCAATTCTGGCATCTTTGGGAGTTTCAGCAAACCGAAACCAGAAGCTAACTTGCCAAAATCTAGGTCTTTTATTTGAAAAATCATATTACATTCATGTTTAGCATAGCTCTGAACAAAGCTGACATAGGCCTGCATCCCTTTCTCGAACACAGCTCTGTCATTTACAGCTAAAGTCTGTACCTGGGGTATGTAATTTTCAACATTCAGCATTTGTTTCATCTCTAACAGAGGAACTTTCTGATTAATCTCAATAAATTTTACAAAAGTGTCCTCATGAGGCTGAAGAAAGACAACTGCACTGCCCATGTGACCTATTCTGGCTGTGCGTCCACAACGATGGACAAATGCAGCAGGCGATTTTGGTGGATCATACTGAATCACCCAATGAACCTCTGGAATGTCAATACCTCTAGCCATAACATCTGTGCACAATAAAACACAATTTGGCAATTGTTTGAATTTGTCAAACACTGTAACCCTCGTCTTCATTTTACCATGAATACTGAACACCTGAAGAAGAAAAAAAAAACATGAAAATAAAACACTTATTTTCAATCTATGTTCTGCTTGATGTAAATAATAATAAAGCAAGCAAGGGAGGGTTCTATCTTATGTGTAGTTATGTATCTGATTATCAACCGAAACCAACTGCAAACTGCGTAAAACCAGATCTGCCATCACATAATGCACCGGCAGATCTGGGTCTATGCAGTTTGCAAGGACTAATCAGTAGAACAAACAACATATACCATGATCTGCTGGCACATTATGCGACAGCAGATCAGGGTCTATGTTGTTTGTATTTGGACCCAGCTTATACGCGAGTATATACTGTACTGATCCTGTCTAAATTTTACCAAGTCTAACAAAATTAATAAAGGATAATGAATTGTGTTTGGAATCTGTTCTGTATTCAGATAGAACACTATGTTTTCCAAATGACTATGGAAATCTCCTTCCTTTATACAGGCACTTTGAAATAATCCATATGGAATGTCAGCTAAATCAACCAATGGATTTTAACACAAAGCTAAATCAATAACTGATGGCATTTGAGTTAGCCCCACCCTGGTGCCTGTTTATGAAACATTGTGCCTAACAGTGAAGGATGGGATCAGAATGGAAATCTAGGAATAGATTATTGAAAGATATTATTCTGATGATCATTTCTCTCTACAGCAAGTTCATATTCTTCGTTCCCCCTCCTCTCCCACTACTCCCAGGACCATAAATTGTACATTTGGTCCTTGTTTTTGTAAGCTATGGATCTAACTACAATGGAGTTGGCTTACTAAAAAAGTACATGTGCCCTGAATTAATAAATTTAAAAACTGACATATTGAGAAAAAAAAGAATATCATAAAATAATGTTTCGGGAATGACAGGCAATATTGCCAAGCTTGCCAGGACAGCCAATATTTCCAAGCTTGCCATGACAGCCAATACTGCAAAGCTTGCCATGTCAGAATATTATTGCAAAGCTTGCCATGACAGTGGAAGTTATATTACTTATTGAGTGGTGTTAAAACAAATTTACTACCACTGAAACTGGCTCCACTACATACAAATATCAAGTGCAAATAATCAAGTTCAGTGTTGACTGTACATGAACGGAACTTAACTACTGAGGGTTTTTCAAATTTAAAACAGTTATGAAAAATTTCCATATTGATCCAGAATTCCAGATTCAGCATGCAACTTGAAGATCCCTACAAATTTTATTTACAAGTTATTCTTATTGCATAACTTTTCCTTGCCCTCTGTGTCTATACGAATTCCATTAGCATAATAATATACAGAGTCAGGTCATACGTGAATAGCAACTGACATTGATGTTGCAGGAGGTAAACTTACCTCATTGCCATTTCTAGAGAATCCCCCGACAAACATACGAAAGAAAATAGTAGTTAATAAATCTAATAGTTGGTAACTGATCTCTTGGCTCTTATCATAGCTTGTAATTGCAGTCATACAGTCCTTTGCAGGTCTGAGGAACACCACTCATCCTCTCATCCTGACTGGGTAATAATTGGCTGTGAGTTGATGTTGATTCACACCCAGAGAGCAAGTCTGTATGCGTTTGATACCCTGAACAAGCGTCGAAGTTCAGCATTGCTTAACATCTAGTGTGCATCAATTATTGATTACTTTTCCTATCTTGCCTATTTGTTGCCAGTCCAGAACATGTTGCACAGGAAGCTGACTTTGCTTTGTAATCAGGTACCTTGTGCAAACTTGATACTTAAATGGGTCCAAACCGTGAAAATGTTGTTATGAGTGAAGACAGCAGGTTTAAAAACCTTCTCATACATGGCCCCTTATATAAATATATAAGAAGACAAAAGGTTTGTAGTCTAAATCGAGAAATCTAAGTTTCACACCAAGCCCCAATTTCTTAATGATATTCGTGTTTACAGTGACATTTTTAGGTAATCTAGGCATTATTTTAATGTGTGAAATTTTCTTTTTCAACAATCTATCACACATCTTGTTGAGTTAGACATGTGATAAGTTAAGAGCCAGAGAACGTCAAAAGTTTGTGAAATTTCATTGCTTCTGACAGTGTTACACTTGCCCCAGGTCACTGTAATTTTCAAGACTACAGTTTTATTTATACATTGTCACAGCAAGTAAAAACACCAGCAGATATGATTCTATAAGTGTGTACTTACTTTTCACAAGAAAAATTATGCTAACTTGCATATGAAAGAAGCATTTTAAGTGTCTCTGTTGATTTCCACAAAGTTTCACTCAATGCATGCCATTTTAACCTATTTAGAAAACACATGTTGCGACAACAGCTGGGTGGTCTTAATTTAAGTGGGGACATGATGTAATAACCTTCCAACACTTTTGACCAATCAGGAATATTCAGTTTGATAGGCACCCTTAAGTAGTTCTCTATAAATGGAGGTTTTACTGAAATTGAGTACAAAGGTTAGTAAAAATTGCAGAGACGCTTGGAATTCTTCTTTCAAATGTAAGTTAGCGACATTTTTCATGTGAAAATAATTAATCACTTATATAAATATCTGCTGGTGTCTTCAATTTGGCATGACAATGTATCAATAAAGTTGTCTTGAAAATAACAGTGATCCATGCAAAATGCAACACTATTTTACCAGACGAAAAAAATCACAGTTTTGACATTTTCTGGCTCTCAACTTTGTACATATGTACTCCCATATTATAGCTCACATATTATAATACGTGTCAGAGCTCACTGAAAAGCAAAACTTCCCCACATTAAAATGACACCTAGATTACTAAAAAGTGTAAAAAACACATTAAGAAATCATAGGTTAGGTGTAAAACTACCGTTTCTCGAGTTACAAACCTTGTCTCTTATTATATATTTATCTAAGGGACCATGTATTAGAAGGATTTTATACTTGCTGTCTTCACTCAGAAGATAATATTTTCATGGTTTGGGTCCATTTCAGTATCAAGCTTGTATCAGGTGCCTGTGGTTTTGCGACAAGTAGTGTAGTGGATACATGTACTGTGTCGAGTAAAGTGATTACAGAGATGAGTATCTGATGCAACTAAAAAAAAAATTCCTGAGCCCTGCTTTTGTTAAGATTGATTGAGCAAATCCCAAATGTCAAGAACATGAAAATGTGATCAGACCTAGCAGGGTTCTCAGGGACGCTGAAATTGGCGTTAAAGTATGCATACTTTTCATTTTGAATGCATACCAATTCCAAGAGCTGAGTCCTCTGTACACAAGTTTTTTTTTCTCAAGGAAATTCTCGTTTATTAGATCCGTTTATACAAAGCACGCATCAGTCATGTAGTGTGCGAATTATCAAACACACTTCAATCGATTGTAATGTGATTATGTGAAGCCACATAGGTAAGAACTTAGCACACAATGAGATTAAGAGACGCCTTCATTTATTGTCCGTGCCTAGAGATCATTTTGATCACAAGACTAATTACACGCGGGTGTTTTGACACCTCTCTTTGATAAGCTTCACTCAGCACAGTTTTGATCCATCATATTATAAATCCTTACGCGGTGTTAGGAACACTTGCATTTTATCGTATATTGTATTTAGAAAAATAGTGCCAAGCTTTTGGAACTTATTTTGTTTATCGGACAAATACGAGCTGCCATGTTAATCGTCATCAATCATCATAAATCAGCTGTTTTTCAGTGTCATGTACAGATATACTTTCATTTTTTAGGTGGAACATAATTTCTTTGGCATCAAGCGCATGGCTACAGATGAGCCGGATTCTTATGAGAATGGTCAATAGAAATGAGTAGAGACGTCACTTTAGTGTTGATAAAGAGAACAGAATGCCAAAGAAACTGAGAGATTCATGGAATGAATCATGGAATAGGACAGTCCTATGGGCCAAAAAATGAGGAAACAATAGAACATTATTTGCTTTATGCACATGGTGTTGTGACTATGGAAGGAAAAATGCAATGGCAACCCAAGGAAAACTGAACTTGCAACATTCAACATTTACTAGACATGAGGTATCAAAGGATTATTTGCCATTCAAGCGTATCAGAGTACTGATGTGACAGTGCACAAGAAGTTAAATGTATACATCAAGTGTTTGTCAGCAGACACTAAGGATCTAGTCATTCACTTTCTTGATTGTGTCACTGTTCTGTATGGGAAGGCTGTTGAAAAAATTGTTCAAGTTTGTTTAAGAAAGAGGTGAATATAAAGATGAAATGAAAAAAGTCAATGGAATATGGCCATTTGTTTCTTTTTCCAGTGTCTTGGCAAATTTATTGATCTGAAATGGAATCAAGCTAATTAAATAAATTAATATTGAAAAGAAAGTGTAATCTCTTTCTTGATTCATTCTAGCTGTACAAAATTAAAGAATGGGAAGGTAAAGCCATTGAGAATTGTTATAGTTGTAAGGGTCACAAACAATCACAATTATCATGGTTATCAACTGCCTGACCTTTCATTATTTTACAAAAACACTAAATATTTCAAAATTAATGAGCATTAGCAATCTGATGACATATATATTGGTGACACAACAATGCACACATAATGTTCTGCAAGGAAAATAAAAGAAAAAAAGTATCATCATTGGGACTCTTAGTTTTAGGGCTGGGACTGCAACATTTTTCAAGGAAGGAGTCCTGGACTGCAACTTTCAAAATCCTATGGAGAACCCTGCCTAGATTTGATTTCATGTAGTCTTTTTTCAAACTTGAATTTAATTGTTTGGCATATATTCTCAATAATATTGAGGTCCAGGGTCTGCAGGGCTCATTTTAGCCAATGCCCTTGCAGCAATGACTCTTTTTTTTCATCTTTGGCACAATAAAGTTCCATAGGGCACATAAAATAGACCCAATAAAGATCAAAGATCATTACAACTGATTTAAACTCAATCAAGCACATCCCAAGCTTACTGAACAGAGTGCGCTTAATGCAAAACAAGCACAAGATGATCAATTTCATTGGTTGACAGTAACGTCCTACTGATTTTGATTGGTTGACAGTAACGTCCTACTGATTTTGATTGGATGACAGTAACGTCCTACAATTTTGATTGGTTGACAGTAACGTCCTACTGATTTTGATTGGTTGACAGTCACATCCTACTGATTTTGATTAACTTGGGTACCAATCAAGAGCACATGATTCATCTTCATTGATAGAAACTGTAAAAAGAAAAGATGAAATCTTCAGCAAAAACACTCCTGCATTTATTTCCAAAGTAGTGCACAGGGAGAATAAATAGACTCAAATGTCAAAAATAATTCTAGAGGGGAACAGTTACATGACCACTAGGAATTCTAATCACATTATGGAAAACTTGCCACAGGAGAGGCTGATAATAATCACAGGTGCTCAGGACATGGATTTATTTCATTTCTGCAATAAATATTCACTTTTCGAGCATTATATACTCTGAATCAGTCATTGCCGAGTCAGACCATGTCAGGGTTTGCTACAGTTTCCATGTCAACTAAAATAACCATGTCCTGAACAGTGGACGCTGTTATTAGCTGACAAGAAAATAGTACAAACATGTTCTGTAATCTGACTGATCAACAACTGATTAAAAGAATATAGTGCTTAAAAAGTAAACATTTATTGCAGAAATTAACAAATGTATGACACGAGTGCATGAGTGTGATAATGATATGTGCTGAATTTCTTGAATGAACAAGATATATGTAAGGGTATTTGTGACCCAAAGGGTATTTGTGACCCACATTTGTTCTCTCAATGACCCCACTTTTTGACCTGGTAGGGGCAATTGGGCCCCACTTTTTCCATTTCTGGAATGAGCACTGGGTCTGTGATGATCATGATAAGCATTCACTGTTCTGCCATTTTCCACTGGTTAGTCCTCTGGGAAATATGGACCAGACAATTATCCTCTTGGAAGGCGCATTCCCCATTTGGAAACTTTTTTGCAATATCTGTCCAACAATTCACATTATAGAATTCTTATGCACTTGTAGTGTCAATTTTTCCCTTCACTGGAGTCAGATTTTCAATACAATTTGCAGGTAATGCATCCCCTAAAATATTTCAGACACTCCTGACTACTAGTTTTCAACTGTCCAGTTATGTCTCTCATTAAAACCATAAAATACACTGAGAAATCTTAGTTTGCTTTCTTACAGTGCATTTCCTGAATCCTAAACTCTTTAATTTTCTCTTGACAGTGCTTTAAGGAACATGAACAGTAACAGACTGTGTAAAAGCTACAGTCAAGTAATGCAAAGCTTGTCTACAATTGTCACAAATTGCGATGAATAAACGAGAAAGTAAACGATCAGCCCATTTATTCAAGATTTTTTGTCTCTAACTTATTTCTTGACATCTATGGAACCACTTTTGTGAAACCTTTTCAGAAGTTTATGAATTGTAAAACATGATATTCCAGTTATTTCAGAAATTGTTTCTACCACTAAAATCTTTCTCATCTAACTAAATTATCATCGGCTTCTGAATGTTAGTCAAGTCCTTACTGTGAGGCATCATGTTTTGTTTACATCACCAGTGAGATCTAAAAATAGCATTTGCTACAAATTTACAAGTTCAGACTACAGTCAAGATGTTCATTAGTACACACATATAAAATCAAACTTACAGAATAATTCTTATCCATGGAGTGACCATTAGAAATCATATTATGCTAAATGATGACTTTTATTACTCCGGTGGCCACGGACATTTGACCTGGCACTGTACATCTCTCCCGTGTTACAATGTGTTTAGAATTATCTATATTCACAACAAATTCTTTTCTAACTTATCATCTATACTCGCTTATAAGTAGAGTCCAAATGAAAACAACATAGACCCTGCTCTGCTGTCGCATAATGCGCTGGCAGAACAGGGTCTATCTTGTTTGTTCTACTGATTATTCCTAACAAACTGCATAGAACCAGATCTGCTGGCGCATTATGCAATGATAGATCTGGGTTTGTGCAGTTTGCAGTTGGACCAGACTTATAAGCGAGTGTAGATGGTAGATTGGAAATAAAGATTATTGTTAACTCTGTTTAGACAATAATGGAAGAAAGGTAACAATATGACTTGCTGTGCTTATATTTTACAAGAATCAGTGCCAAAAAAGACCCAAACCTGACTGTGCCTGAGGATTGCAGGAAGGATTTTAGAAAAGTACTCCACACATGCACATGTACTGAGAAACACCATGATTTTCTCCTTCCGATGAGTTATCAAAAATGTGATCAGCTGATTTAACTTGTCCTCAGCATCAACTATCATGTAATAGTTATCAAGAGTCAAAGGTGTTCTCTGAATGGAATTCCCTAACTCCATTTTCTTTTGACACTTTTCTTTTACAGTTATTCGCACAGGATTCCGCAACCCTGCTCTAATCAACTTATCAACCTCATCAGTCTGTGTAGCTGAAAAAAGTCCTGTTCGCCGTTGTCGTGGAAGATAGCTAAGTATCGTATTAATGCTAGTTTCAAACCCCATGTCAAGAAGTCTATCAGCTTCATCAAGTACAAGCACATCGAGGGATCTGATACATGCTGAAACGCTCAGTCCTGATGTTTTGCGCTCTAACAAGGCTTCTAATCGGCCTGGGGTTGCCACTATAATGTTTCCTGAAAGTAATAAAAGTGAAATTCAAGTGTTCAAACTCGTTTAAACAAATACTTTATTATAAGCTACCATTATGAGCCAAATTTATTATGTTATCTAAACCAAATCAAGTCTGTTACCAACAAATTCCGCTGTAAATATAGCTCACAACTGAAACAATATTTTCCTCTAATTTTCTACCTGTATTGTTTTAGAATCCAAGTCAATGATGCATCAAGGAATTTTAAAAAAATGAAGAGTTATCTGTGCTTTTCAGACTAATCTGAAAGAACAGGACTTCTGCAACATTTTCATTTATGAACAAGTAGATATGAAAAGAATCCTTTGGGTGAAAATCCCATGTCGATTTGACCATCTATTCAGGATGAGTAACAATAACAAGATTTTCAAGATGGCTACCATGCTGGTCATACTAGATGTTAGATCAACATCATTTTCATTAGACATACTGTAAGATGTCTTTTGGTGAAAACCCTATGTCGATATGACCTTCCATCCAGGTGGAGTAACAGTAACAAGATTTTCAAGACTGCCACCATAGTGGCCATATTGCAGGTCAGATCCGCACCATGGACGAACAACACACTACAAGAAGTATTCTGGTGAATATACCCCATATCAATATGACTTTCCATTTAGGAAGATTAGTGATAACAAGATTTTTAAGATGCCCATTGTGTTCGAGATACTGGATGTCAGATCGGCATCATTTTTATTTTGGACGAACAAGACATTATAAGAAGTCATTTAGTAAAAACCTTATGTTGATATGAGTTGTGTAGTTAATTTCAGAGATAGGCCAATGCTCTGTTGTTAGCAATTACCGAAATAACCAAAGGTAACCAAATTTTTTAATGGAAATTTCAATACATGTGACAAACTGGTTGATTGAAAACTGTCCAGTATTCTCCTGTTGTCAGTAAATTCTAACATTTCTGCAGTGGAAAGTCAATGCCTAATGCTAGTGTAATGTATTTTTGAGGTTGTATTGATAATGAAAAGGACTCTATTTATGTAGAAAACAACTTTTATAAATGCACAATATTTAGTAATAAATAAAATATTTCACGCCTGCATTTTAAAGGAAAACAGTGTAAGGAAGGATACTAAGAATTATTAAAGATAATGGGTGCAAAAATAATCTTAAATGACAGCAAGATCCAAACAAGATTTCTTTTATAATACATACACCAAAAACAAGACAAAATATAACAAAATGGTATTTTTTCTTCTTCAAATTTTAAATATAAATAAAGGCAATATTTTATATCCAAGTGCTTCTTTGATGCAGTATCTGTTACATATGAACTGTTACTTAAAGTCTTTGACAGGGGTCAAGCTAGAATTGAATTTTAGGGAGAAGTGACTTCTCCTTTTGGACAGAATAGGGAAAAGTGAGAGCAGAACAGGTAGAAGCGGCAGCATAGCAAGACACACAATAAATAATGTGTGTGTGTGCTCTGCTTCTCTTATTTGAACTGTGTCCTGTATTACTCATTATACATATTTGCATTTAACATTAGTTTTAAGCAATACTTTATCTTCATGTATATTATATACACATTTTGTAAGTGTATGAATGAATGTATCTCATTCATACCTGAAAGTGTGTATATTTAGTTGGAGAAATATGCAATGTATTTTGGTCATATGACTAGGGGTGAAACGATTCATTGATATATCGTAGGCTGTGTATCGTGAATCGTAACGATACGTGGCACAGGTGTATCGTTTCACCCCTACATATGACTTCAAAAAAACATAACAGAAGCTATACATTGTAATTAATTTTAATTGATAAGAGTACCTAGATTACGGTATTGTAATTACAAATAGGTAAAAATATTTAAGCAACTGCCACTTAAAGAACAAATTTTACTTTTTGTTAGTTTCTTCACTATAAAATGGCAGTCAAAAACATTTTGAAACTAGTTTGAAACAAAACCTATACACCACTCCCTCGATCTCTCTTTTTTTTATACTAGAAAATACCCAAAAATGTGGCCCCTATTTGTCGAATGTGAAAAAATCTCTATCAAAATCGATAAATGAAACCTTGATGTATTGTTCGTTTTATCGTCAAAAACAGTGGTTAGTACCTGGAAATTTGAATCAACATTTTGAAATTCTCAACTTTTAATAAGAAATCATATATTTTGTTCAATTTTCTTTCCAAACAACATTCTCAGTAGAATATAAATAACAAACAACATTCTCAGTAGAATATAAATAACAATCATAAATGCAATATGCTCTCTTGTATTCAAACATGAAAAATGTCATTCAACCGTCACAGCTATGTCCGCGAGCGTTTCCGTGAGAACCTAATTAAGTGCCGATTGTGGTTTTATCTCTGTCTTGCGGAAGTAGTTGTTGTGTTGTTACACTCTATTAAAAGCAGACCTGCTTTGTATTATCACGTTAATTACGTCTTTTGTAACAAAGCAAATAAAGGGGGTGGAATAAAAGAAAAGGTAAAAGGCATGCAAAACTACCTGCGTAAGAGCTTGCGGTCACTGCCATATGTCAGGTCAACTCATTTCAATTCATCAATTGAACACTGTTATAAATATTAATAATATGTGCCCAGTGAATTACGAACACAGACATGAAGATGTACTTCCAAGACACAGCGATATCTGCCATTATTACCCCTTAGCAGGTTCACTTATTGTTTCAAACTGATTTTATGAAGAAAATATAGCAAGTATGGCAGTTAAAATCTTCAAAAAATACATTTAGAAAGTGCTTTCACCAATTCTGTTCTCAAAACACAAATTGTTATTTACATATAGATGATTTAGTTTCGAAACACAAGTGAAGTTTTCATCATCATATAATAACTTGTGGAAATTGGGCAGCAATATCTTGCAGGGGGAAAAGAGTAAATTGGTCAATCAGCTATTAAAACACATGCCTGTGAATGTGCAAGAGTTAGTTTTGTTGACACAATTGATGTGAACACCTGCCAAGGCAACATGGAATCCACTTTTCCTGGAGCTTAACAACTACTTGGCTGAGTTGAGGGAGCATCTCAAAAGCAATAAACTACTGTCACTCTGTGTAGATAAAA
The DNA here is from genome assembly GCA_029931535.1 of Margaritifera margaritifera. Taxonomy (NCBI): domain Eukaryota; kingdom Metazoa; phylum Mollusca; class Bivalvia; order Unionida; family Margaritiferidae; genus Margaritifera; species Margaritifera margaritifera. The sequence continues at coordinate 3,377,963 of JAQPZY010001498.1, forward strand.
AAAAAATGACAAGGCGAAGTTGTTTTCGCTTTCCTAATAGAAGAAGGCGAAGTTTACATTTTTTCTGTGACTTAGTCACCAACTTTGCCTGGTAGCATGACCCCTGTTTGACTGCTACTTTTCCTGGCTGACCCTTTCAAAAGTATTTCGGGTGTCAACAGAGCTTTCTGTAAGCACTTTCAGTGCATCTGGACCTTAAAATGCAAGTCTTGGACCCCAAGTATTCTAAAAATGTGCATCATGGGGACCCTCAATAATTAATTAGTCACCCTGATATTCAGTTTTCTGAAACTCTGAATCCAGGTGACCCCCAGTTTTCCCATTAGGACTACCAATTCCTGGTGACTGAGGGTCCAGAACTCCCAGTGTCAGAGAACTAGAGAGAGCTCTGGGTAACACTGACCCTCTGCAATTTTTTTTAGCGAAAGCCTGAAGCAGTATTATTTTACATCTGGATTCTACTTTCATACCCCCATCTTTACAATCATATTACCAAATATTTCTTGACATAACATTTATGTATTCTGCCATAGTAGGAAAACATTGTCACATAAATATTTATGCAATATTATATCAACGATGATGGATTATAATTTCTACGGTGGATCCAAGTAAGAAAGATTACGGTGAATTATGGTTTGAAGAGAGTCAAAAAGGACATCTTTTAAATTTGGTAAAATATAAAATGTGTGAGGATTTGCAATGAGAAGTTATGAAGTTGCTCTAGTCTGCAATGGTGTGCACAATTCACAAGAAATAAACGTAGGAAAGGTGCAATCGCAAAGGAAAGTTGGTCCAAACTCTAGGTCTAGACCTACAATATATGATCAGTGGTTGACGCCTTACTGCTTTGCTGTGTAGCTCGTTGCAAAGTAAGTTGACCTTGGAACTAGATGCCAAATTTTAAAGAATATCTCATGTAGTTGGCATTTTGACACTGTTGCACAGATTAAAGTCTAATTGGCAGCCCATTTTGACACTGTTGCACAGATTAACGTATAATTGGTTTAGTCGTACTATACTTACTATACGTTTTTCCTTATTGAAGTATATCCATGCACAATCAAGTGATTGGGTTTTTCAAAATCTCAGTTAGCTGAAGAACAATGATAGCCAAGGAATGCCAAAGTCAGTTGATCTAAGGGTTAATTTCTTTAATTAGAGGAATATGTCTAATCAGACATATTCGTTTCATTAAAGAAAATGTACCACAAGTAAATTGATGTCTGCATTCCTCAGTTATCATTGCTCTTGAACCAGCTGATTTTGCAGTCAGATTCTGAAAAACCCAATGACTTGATTGTGACTGGATATACATCAGTAAGGAAAAAAGGCATCAAAGTATAGTACTACAAAAGTAATTAGACTCTAATCTGTGCAACAGTGTCAAAATGGGCTGCCAAAGAGATATTTTTGAAACTTTGGTCTCAATATGTATGGTCAACTGACCTCGCAACGTGCTACACACCAGGTAGTTAAGTCGTGCCCCTGCCCCCTTCCAATCATATCAGGCTTGATGTCTTACACTGTAAAAAATACTCAAGGTCTACAGCCTGATATACCTCATTCTTTTACTACATTTTTTTTCTTTTTCTTTTTAAAATCTCACTAAGAGTAAGAAATTCTTTCTATGTCTCCATTCAAGCTTTGACATTATTGGAAGGCAACTACAGTATACTGGCGTACCTTATTGCTGCGGTACTAAATAAGAAATGAATCACAAATAAAAGACAATAAATTACCTGCTAATAAAAGCTGCTGTACTTGTTTATTTATCATTTATCTCCAATCCTGTATACAGGAAATATTGTAAATGATGTCAATTTTGCAATAAACTCTGTTCAATAGAACATACTGTGTGTACTGCAATATAAATTGAGATTCTCATATTCTCGTGGCGAATGATCTAATTGCTGTACAGGAGCCCAAACAGGGTATGAAATGAACACAATGTCAGTAATAACACACCACATCATCGTGCGTAACAGAAAACTTAAAATTAACAATTTTTAAATATTAAATATTTACAATTATTATGAGTCTATACAATTATATGTTCAGTTATTCTCTGAAGAGGTAATCAGACACCTGAAAACACGTTCTCTCCTCAATACTCGAATTTTAAGCATAGTGAATCCACCACATTTTCCCTAATTTACAATTATCAGCTGTTTAAAATTAATAACCTCCTTCGGGATCGGCAACCTTTGACTCTTTCAGAGCTCTGCTCTCATACAAATTGCTATTGTGTTTGTCAAAAGGTACCTGCTGTTCTATTGATTATTTTTATTTTTTTTTCAACAACCTCCTTCGGGATCGGCAACTGTTGACTCTTTCAGAGCTCTGCTCTCATACAAATTGCTATTGTGTTTGCCAAAAGGTACCTGCTGTTCTATTGATTATTATTATTTTTTTTTCTCAATATTTTGTCCTTTTCATTTCGGCATATGGTTGACTGTGTTACTTGGACATCTTTTATGGACATGCTATCAAAGGAATAGATCCTGTACTTTCTAAAGGCATCTGTGGTGTTTTCTGGAAACATCGCTCTTCCATTTTCACTCCTTTAGTTACCTCTTTATTAATTATAAGAATTAATTGCCTTTTACGTATTCATTACAGGTTTTCTCATAATGTGGTAATTAATATTTATTACTGGTATAATTTCATTTATACATTTTGCATAACATCAATTATATCAATAGACAGAGTCATACATGATTGCAATATTCTGGGACGATGTCAAGGTTTCAATACAACAACATTTATTCTATACCATGTTTTTGGAAATGAGTGATATGTAAACAAAGTCAATCATTAGTCCTGCACCCTGATATTTATGATTTAGGGCTGCGACATCTTACTACTTACATAAATGGCATTGTGTAGCTTGATCAGTTGGTTGAAATGCGATGGGAGCAGAGAAATGCAGAAGTTGATAAAGATGAGATAATTATGTTAAATGAAATGAAGCTGCATAATTGCCTTTATCAACATTAGTATATTTTTCTTTATTTCGTTAAACAAATAAACTCCAACTTTAACCAACTTCTGCATTCCTTGGCTCCCATCGCATTTCAACCAACTGAAATGTATGTCAACAGAACTTGAAAAATGTGTCCACTTGCTGACGTCAGAATTTGATTCCATCAAGGAAAAACATCAGAGTATGTGTAGTCCGACTACTGTAATTAGACTTTAATTTGTTGAAAAGTGTCAATAAGGGCTGCCAAGTGTGTGAGATATTCCTGAAAATGTGGCCTCCAGTTCCCCCATCAGTCGACCAGGGATCATGCTACACAACGCCATTTATGTAAGTAGTAAGATGTCGCAGCCCCACATCATAAATATCAGGGTGCATGTCTTATATTGTAGGACTAGGTCAATCATGTGACTATGCTTGTAGCAGTGTAAACGATTATCAAGTCGATGACCTTATTCAGCCAAGCGGGATGTGATTCGGCTTTCGGTACGAGATGTAGGAGATTTGTATTTGGATAGGGGGTAAAGGGAAAGTTGATCTTTGACACGTTTTCTATTGATTAATTATTTTCTTATTTATTTCCAGAAAAGGAAACATTGTTAAAATAATTTATTAGTTAAGATCAAACACTTCCAATTAACAAAACTGTCGTTATAATGACCCTCAGATGGTGCAAGTATCGATTTTAGAACGGAAATAGTCAATACCGCGATAATAGGAGAAACGTGAATATAATGGTACCTCCTTTGGTTTTGAACGCCTCAAAGTCCGCCTGGGGGCTTGTAGCACCACCAATACATAACAAACAGGTAAACTGTGGAATCTCCTGTAGAAACTGTTCAACAACTTCAGCAATCTGCTGAGCTAGCTCCCGCGTAGGACTGACAATCACTGCTCCAATACTCTGTGTTTTCAACGGCTCCTCTCTCCTCATCAATATTTGAAGCATAGGAATGACAAAAGCCAACGTTTTTCCGCTTCCTGTGACGGCTTCGGCTGCGACATCTTTGTTTTTTAGGAACAGAGGTATGCATGCTTCTTGTACTGGGGTGGGTGTGTGAAATCCTAACTGTTTTAGAACAGTCAAAATAGGTTTTTCTAAGGCTACTGGGATTTCACCCCACGTGTCTTCCATCATGTTTACGTGTGGGCCGCTTACGTTACCGAAGGTCGCTTACAACAAAAACGAGTAACGTTTATTAATTTAATGTCTGGACCAGGACATGCAATTTTAAACAAAAATCCGGATTTGTAATCATCAAAATATTTATTAAAAAAAAAAAAAAAAATATCTAAAAACACATTTCCAGTTGTCTGAATTTATTTTAGCTTATTTTAGCTCTTCTTCTACATAAGTTGCTTCTTTGCTTTAATTTTAGCTGCTTTTAATTATTCAAAGCTTTTAGTTTTCTACAGCTCTATGTATGTATGTATGTATGTATGTATGTATGTATGTATGTATGTATGTATGTATGTATGTATGTATGTATGTATGTATGTATGTATGTATGTATGTATGTATGTATGTATGTATGTATGTATGTATGTATGTATATGTATGTGTGTTGGTAAATAGTTAGGTTACATGCATGCCAAAATATTAGTGTATATAAGTATGCATATATATATATATATATATATATATATATATATATATATATATATATATATATATATATATATATATATATATATATATATATATATATATATATATATTGTTAAATGTTTTGCAATTATGTGTGTTTGTGTGTATTATTGTATTGGTTGCATGTTTTTTGTAATTGGTGTATGTATATACTTCTGTACTGATTGTATACAATGTATGTATGTAATTTGTCTTGTTGTATGAGTACTCTTGAATGTTATTTAAAGTTTTAAATAGGAGCAAAAACTCAACAGAGCATGTTTTATCTGTTGTAAGGATGTGCACAGACTTTAAATAAAGATAACTTGACTGACACATTTACTCAAAATCTCATCTGAAGCACACACACACACACACACACACACACACACACACACACACACACACACACACACACACCAGCCCATAATGTGTTATTTATCATAACATAATCTGATTACAAATATATCATTTTCTGAAGTCTGTATTATATTTACATCATAATTAAATTAATTTTAAAATGCATTAAACTATTTAATGTCCATATTTATGAATGAATTACTGACACTTACATAACCAGTAAAGCTGGTGCATATTTTTGCCATTTGTAAGTACAGGCATGTTTAGATAGAAGACTAACATTCATGAACTTAAAAAAAAATATATCACATGAAAAAAGTGCATAGTCAAATACAACAGAAATAATCTCTACAATGGTTCCTCATTATAAAATCTCTCAGTATATTGATGCCCCTCTTATAATGTAGGATTGCTTGTGGATGAAATTAGTTACATTTTGTTTTATCATGCTACTTAATTTCTGCTTCACTTAATAGTAGTTAGCGGCTAAGGGAAATCAATTACAATCAATCAATTACAAGTATAACATGATTTCTCCTCCAACCTTTTCTCCATCTTTTCTCCATCTGTATATAGGGACATGTGGTCATCATAGGAGTCTCTGCTTTCATTGAATTTACTCTGAAAGACAAGAGGATTTATTGAGAACATTTTGAATTGGCAAAGATAAAATATTATTTTGAGGGCTTGTGATAACTAACATGATGACTTTGGAACATAGAATTTTTCAGTATTTCAACATTTATTTTTGCTGTTTCTGAATGAGGATAAATTTGCATGCCAAAAGGTGGAATACAATTTGGTTTCTGAGCATACAAGGTTTGGTATTTGGGCCTAAAAATTACATCATATACAGGATGAGATGGATTAGAAGATAGTTTGATAGTAGTCTGAAGAGCCGATTTCATTCATCTAAGATAAAGTGATAGCTCATTTGTCGCAACATAGAGATTATTTTAAGGATATATTCTACATGCTCCCAGACAAATTAAAAGTCCCAGACTGTGTATTGGATCAAGTATTTGCAGGAAGATTTACAAGCTGATCTGTACATAAATGAGCCATAGTCAAGTTTAGATCTTACTAACAACCTATACAATTTGAGCTTTAGATCTGTTCCCATAGGGGTTTTTGACATTTGATGTACTTCCATGTGGTGTCAAAAGCTTTCACCCAGGTTGAAAAAGATGGCAACTATGTTATCTTTCTTTTTAAAGCTAATGTAATAAATGCTTTAAGTCTGATTAGATGGTCTATTGTGCTTCTGTGGCAGTTGAATCCATTTTGAAGGTCTGAGAGTAATTTGTTGGACTCAATATACCTGAGGAGTCTATGATTTATCATTCTTTCTGTTTCAGGGTTTTGCAAATACATAGAGGATATTATATAATAAAGCTTCTTAGTTGTATGGGATGATACTTTTAAGGCTCATGTATGGTCCTTTTCAGATTTAGGTACTGGTATCACTGTTGCTTCTTAACAAGATTGTGGGAAGTCACCAGTTTCCTGAATTTTATTGAAAATGTTTGATAGTGTATTGAGAGCTGTATCAGGTGTCTCAAAAGTAGATAGTGGATATCAGCTGGTCCTGCTGAAGAGTCATGGGCTCCATCAAGAGAGTCTTGTAGTTCTCTGAGAGTGAAAGATTTATTGTAATCTTCAGCATTGGCAGATTTGAAATTTAAAGAAATCTTTTCTTTAGATTTTTGACATGGTGGAAGTTTTCAGGATAAATCTCTTGTGAGGAGTTTTTGAGAATGTTTCGGTAAATTTATTTGAAATTTCTGGTAAGGTCATGTGTGTCCTTCGGCAAGACGCTTTACTCCAATTGCTTTGGGACTAAATAACCTACTTATGTTGATATGCCTTAAAACACCAAACCAAATCAGACCAAATTAATACTCGCTTACAAGTCCAACTGCAGAGACTCATATCTGCTGTCACATAATGCACCAGCAAATATGGGTCTATGCAGTTTGTTAGGAGTAATCAGGATAACAAACAATATAGACCTTGATCTGCCAATGCAATATGTGACGGCAGATCAGTGTCTATGTTTTTTGCAGTTGGACTCAACTTATAAACGAGTACATATGGTAAATCACAGGGGTTTCTGCATTCTTGTATGCATTATCAATAAGTGAATGCAGCACAAAAAAAGGTAAAGAGCTTCAAATTACTACCATTAGAGAATACAATTAGATTTTATTTGCTGCACTATCCTAATTTCATTAAAACAATATAGATTTTAAAAGACTTTTGACTAAAGTGTCTACATAACAAATTTTGAAAGTGTACAACCTGTGGTTTGCTTTAACTTATGCATTAAAGGTACACCCTTGAAAATAGGTGATCTTTGAAAACATGTTGTGAGACAATTTTAGAAGTACCCTCCCTTCTACCCTGCACCCCACAAATTTAATGGCAGAAAAATGTATTATTTTAATATGATCACTCAAGAGAATATCATCTTTTTGTTGCAAAGAATGAAATCCACATCAGACTTTGTAAAGACAGAAATCCACATCTGACATTGCAAAGAATGAAATCCACATCAGACTTTGTAAAGAAGAAATCCACATCTGACATTGCAAAGAATGAAATCCACATCAGACTTTGTAAAGAAGAAATCCACATCTGACATTGCAAAGAATGAAATCCACATCAGACTTTGTAAAGAAAGAAATCCACATCTGACATTGCAAAGAATGAAATCCACATCAGACTTTGTAAAGAAGAAATCCACATCTGACATTGCAAAGAATGAAATCCCCATCAGACTTTGTAATATCATTATCTCACTCATGGCAAATACATGTTCTCATGCTATTTCAAAAACTCAAGACAAACAGGATTTATAAATTTGAAAAATTTGTAATGATTGTAAGAAGGAAAAAAACTTTTCTGTATGATTAGCCTTCAAACTTTATAAATCTCTTCTCTTTCACAAATGTCATCCATTTATCTCAAGAGTACATGGTTAAATTAATTTGAACTCTGACAGAATCTTACTTACCCTATATATCTGTGTAAAACATACACTCAATTGTGACCAATTAAAATTGTAGACCTCAGATCCACCATTGCATTCAATGTTCAAAATTACCTTTGGCCTGTAGCCACAGAGCTGCTGCACATTACTAGCCATTAAGAATTTAAACATTCATCAAATTTGCAGTTTGAGGATCAGATTCCTTTTATCAAATACATATAGAAATGGTTATCTTGGTGAGTGAAGTTTTTTCAGTATAATGCAATTACTGTGATCACATCAGTTTTCTGCAACCAAAATTCCTTAAAAGCAGATTTACAGTTGATTCAATCATAAATTACTATTGATTTCCCAAGATCTTGTATATCTTTCATTGACTTTATCATTTTCTTCCACAGGATTGTTTTTGTGATTAGTTAAACTGTATAAGCATTATAAGCATTTCCTATCCATTTCTTACAAAGCACTACGATACACTTCGGTAAAAAACCGACATTAAATTGACGACATTATAATGTAATGATCTTGTCCTTGCCTGCTGTGCAGTAAGTGCTGATTTTACAAAAGTGGACTACTTTAATTTACTAGATACTGTGATCGAAGGACTGAGAGAATGAAGTACATGTCACTCGACATGTATAACACACAAGATCTTTAAACATTGATCTTTAAGATACTATACATACTGAAGGTGTTTATTAGGGCTGAAATGAATAACCAAACATTCGAATCCGAATACATTTTTGAGAATAATCGATTAGAAAACTGGTATTCAAATATTTGTTTGGCAGCATTTTGTAAAACAAACAAACAAGGTCAAATGTAAAGTGTATAATGCTGAATTAGTCAACAAGGGAACCACTTCAAACCTGTTAAATCATACTAAATTCAAACTCCAACTTGTAAGGTAATCACAGGATAAAAATTCTGCCCACAACATTACCCCTTATGCACTCTTGAAATGATGTGTGATACAGCAAGTTGATAGATAGCATAGTATAGAACAAAGTTTGCCATTCCAAAGCCAACAAAACCTTTACTTATCAATCAACATATCCAAATTAAAAATTAAATTGGCCAAATGTCAGTGTTATTTTCATGGTGAACAAATCACTCGACTTCCCAGAGAATATTTTGGAAATAGTGAGTCCCCTCATTTAACTGAACGATAAAGGGTTACTGAGCTTCTTTACCTATAGTCCTTCTTCAGCATTAAAGGATCATTTTTGGTCACACCAACTTTGAAGATAAACAGGGAAAATAACACCAACTGAATCTGAATATACACAAGACCCCTAAAATGTTATTTATATGTAATCAGATTTAGAGGACTCAATTCACAGTGTTTTCGATGTGGCTTGGCAGGGAATGGGATGGGGTGGGGTGGTTGGGGTGTCATTAAATACAAACGTAGACAAAGAAAAAGGATGGATATGACAGCTTTATTAACATCAATTAATATTTAAATTTTATATGAATACATTCAACATATTACAATATTTGAATAGGAAAATTTGGTATTTGTTTCAGCTTGAGTGTTTGAAGCTAAAATTCATGCATGGTTGAAAATGAAAATGTAATAAAATCTATCTAACTGATCTGCTTGAAAAATCTCCAGCTTTTGAATATAAGAAATGTACAGTAGAACTGCAAGAAAAATATGATTCACACGATGATGTGGAACTAAGTAAAATAATATTTTTCAACAACACTTGTTCAATTTTTCCAATATAATGCCTTAATGTCTGATAATAACATACCTATATGTTCACTGTCATACAAATTCACTTTACTTGCTCTGCTTTTAAACTGCCTAAACTTGTAACAATATCCCATGTAAATCACAATATTTCTGCAACAAATTTCTCAAATATCATAAGTTCAGCATACTTGAAACACAATATTTTGCAAATTAACTGATTGTTAATATTCTATCACATACCATTTTGTAAACAAAATATTTGTGTAAATGTCGTTTGTTTGCAAAATCTTGCTACATTTTGTGATGAAGAGGATTTTCAAATATTCCAAACTCTGAGTTAAAATTCTATGTGTACATTTTACTTTTAAAACAAAATTCTTGCCACTTGTAGGAGTTGGATATCTTGCCAAAAATATATTTGCTAGATAACTGAACTCAGTTTCTAGATTTAAGGTAGTGCTATGTATTTAAGTTGTACGTGTGAACCTTCCTAGTTTTGTCCCAAAGCTGTGTATCAGTGTTGTAATTAATGGTATTGTATGCGAGCATACTGTAAATAAAAATATTAACATTCAAATATTACAATAATGGATAAAACAAGCTTGAGACAATAAATTTTTGATTGCTCTGGAAACAAATAAATTAAAAGACTCACAGATAAAGCTTCTGCGATCAAATAACTAGAAATGTTATAAAAAATCAAATACTACTTACAATTTATCACAAATATTTCATGTTTAATACGTAATTCTCCCATGATAAGCTAATTCACAACTTTTATGAATTTTTCGCAAATTTTTCTATCTGAGATCAGTTGTTCAAAATCTAAGTACATAATGCAATACAGAAGTATTAATTACAGAAGATATTTCAGAAATATTTGCTTTATTATATGCTCATGATGTATTTATGCTGAACTTTATGCTTACTACAAAAACAAATTAATGGTAGTGGGCATTTCTGTAATGAAACTGGAATGGAAATTAATTCAGCTAAAACAAAAATTGTTTTACAAAATGATTGTACAAAATTATGAATGGTGATGTTATAAAGGTAAAAGTATTGAAGCAGTGATGTTCTATAAATATATGGGTTTGTTTTTTTCATTGAAATTGAGTTGGACAAAGGTTAAGAAACAGTTTAAAAAGAGTTTCAAGAAATTAAACACATCAAAATTGTTTTGGGCAGTTGTATGCAAGAGATATTTTAAAAATATTTTGACACTGATGTGTTATGGATCTGAAGATTGGGTATTTTAATATGCTCAAATATTTTTATTTCAGAGATCTTTTTCTTGTAATAGACCCACACCCTAACTTGGGCTTATCACAGGAGATTTACTGTTATTAAGTATCACATACTAAATACAGTTATTCAGTATATAAAAACTAGGCCTGTATACATGTAAATAAGACTTACAAGGTCTAACAAAGACTAGAAAACTTTTATTTCAAAGTTAATTTATAAATATGAAAAACATCCTAAGTTTACAAATTTATGGAACAGCAAAACATATGTCCTTCAAAATCTACAAAGATCATTCAGGAAAAAACGTTCCACAAACCATTTTATTTCCACTTTGGAAAGAGTAAGATCAAGGGAATTTACTTTTAAATACAAGACTAACTTAGTTTCAATTAAGCTTACATATATGTAATAAAAAACTCATGTCAAAATTTTAGAAGTTGGCTTAAAAATACAAAGATGTTCATCTCCCCTAGAAACAGATGTCTGCCATCTTTTGAGCCAACCCTCTTTTGATTTTCTATATTCAACATAATACCTGCACATGCTTTAATAAGCGCATGCATCTCTATCCCTGGATGCCTCATGGGAGGAAGGTGGCTGCTGAAATCCGTCTCGAACATCATGATTTACTCAAATCTACAACCATGAATAATGTATCGTTACCACTTAACTTTGTGATTAAGACCGTCTCAAAAATGGATCTTCCATGTGTTTGACTGGGTGCAACCACATTGGGAGAAAGAATGATCTTTCATAGAATAGAGTTCCCAACATAGACAGAGGAAGCTAACTTTTCTAATGTCTATTTTAGCACAGGTGAATAGGTATTCCCTTCCAGTTTTCTGAAAAAATACCTCTCCAAATTAAATATGACAACTAAAAACCTTAAAAATATGAAGGCTCAGTTATTTTGGGCAGGTAAATGATTTTTGGTTTGGTGCTTTACAGCACAGCAATACAAGTAGGTTATTTAGTGCTGAGGAAATTGCCTTGCCCAAGGACACACCACGGTAGCTTACCAAGGCTGGTCCAATGGTAGGATTTGAACCTGCACCCTTTTGGTTGCAAGTCAGGCATGCTAACCACTGAGCCACCACAGCTCCTGGGCAGATAAATGAATTTAAATTTCACTTACAAGTAAAATTTGTAGCACATGATGTCAAACACAGGAATTCATGTACAACTGGTCATCCTTGCAAGTAATTGTGCAGAATTTTCTGCAAAGCATTGTAGGTAAAACTGGTACAGTGCTATACTTTCACTAGTACACCCCTTATATCAATCAAAAAGTTTGCAAATGAGAGCCTAATTCTAGTCATGCTCATAAAACCATGCTGAAAATTACCCGAAAAGACTTCTAAAGATGGAGCTGATTTGTATAGGAATTTCCGTTGCAAAGGTCATTGTCTGCTAAAAGTCAGACTGCTAACTGAAATTGAATTCATTTACCTGCTCAAAGTAACTGAGCTCTTATGCTGTCAAGGTTTTTTGTTCTCACTGTAATTTGGTGAAGCACTTTTTCAGAAAAACTGGAAGGATATGCCCACTTGACCATGTGAAACTATATTTTAGTATGTACACATGTGATGGGGACACTGCTTATGACATCATTGGTGTGCACTTATTTTGACAAGTTTTAACCCCATGAAGTTTTACCCAAATTATAGCTTTTAAAGTGCAACAGTATGGGTACTATTACAATAAATACAATATTACTGATAGGAAAAATAATGTATTATATAATGTAAGACTTTGCCATAAAAATAAGGTTAATCTTGTATGATGTAATCAAAATGTAAAAGAACTTAATCCATCATCATATCATGTGCAGGATGTAAAAAGAATACACAAAAATTATTATTAAAAGTATATGACTGTCTTTGAGAATTTCTTTGGGGAATGAAACATAGTAAGTGTGCGGAAAAGTTAAACGAGAGTCACTAGTTAAAGCAAAGAAAGAATTTGCACTGACAAATAGTTCAAAAGGAAACAAGTTCACATATAAGTCCTTTCTATTTAATGTTCAACTAACCAAGATATTAACAGTATTCAATCTGACCTATGTAATGACATAACATGTACGAGGAAGTTTCCATGTTTTATTTTTGAGAACTGACAATTTTGGTAAAATTCCTATGTTACATTTTTGTGATTAGGCAATTTTTCAATTATTTTATTCAATTTCCACGAGGTTTTTTTTGTGCAATTTGTGACCAGGTCACAAAAATTGCACAATTAAACCACACTGAAATTCCCACAAATTGGTATCAAATTACAAATTTTATCGTAAATTGTGCACAGCTGAACATCCTAGAAAGAGTCTGCATAAAAAACAAATAAATGGATGTATAGTTTGGTCTTAAAGTACAACTGCTCTAAAGTCTGGATCTTTCCAGTCAGCTATGCCCCATCTTGGTCTGCAGGTTTTCAGCCAGCTTATCAAGAAATTCAAAGGTGTTGAGATAGTCTGTACGTGGCACACTGGAATATTAAGGAAAAGAGGGACATCAATGTTCTAGACAAGACACTAAATATTTGAAAGTCAAGACAAAGACTGTCTTAATTATGCTCCTAAAGAAGCTACATTTTAATTATAACTATCCTTCATTTAATTTATTTCAAGAAACAAACCCTCTGTGTTGTTCCTATTCTGCTAAACAGCTAAGCTAGATGGCCAGCTCTTGTAGGGCTTCATAAATGAAGAAATAAATGACAATATTAAGAGTTAGTGATATATGAAAATTGTTAACTTTATTTTATGCAGGTTATTTTATGATCACACAAATACATTAAAATATTAAGAGTTGCATATGCATAAAAACTGACTCAAACATGACAAAACATTTCAGCAGCTAAGTAGAAACTTGTCCCCAAATTCTAACAATGTCCTAGTTTTTGGTTGCTACCTAACTCTTACCCCTCTCAGCCAAGTTGCAATATATTCCCTGTAATCATTATTAATAGGTAACAGCCCATAAAATGCATATCATAAATTTGTCTTTTTGGTGATTTGATGACTGCAGAGGTATAAATAAGAAATTGGCCTGAAACTTAAACCTGAAACAAAATCCAAGTGTATACATTTTAAGACCCCAAAACCACACATCGAGTCAAAATCTGATATATTCTTGAGTAAAACATAAATATACTGATAATTAGCAATATTCCTGCAAAAAACCACACATTCACAATGATAAATGAATGAGATATAGAAATAAACAACAACCTGACCCAAAACTTTAACAAAGGTGGGATGCAGACACCATGGTGGCTACATAAGCTCTCTTTATTCTTTGAACAGTCGAATTAAAAACATCCCAGTTGGCAAGAAAAGAAATTACATGAACAGAAATAAAGAATTTTTGAATTCATATTTAAAAGTGATAAGTGTCAAAGGCCTATATGAAGAGCTCTGTACCTTATGGTATTTTGTGTCCCCTGAATTCTAAACAACATTAGTAATTACCCATTATTAATTATTTTTTTCTTTCATAAATTCCCTCTTTTTAAGAAATTTTTCTTTTCAACTTATAACAGTGTGCTCTATTGCTACATTATGCTTTTTCTGAATGTTCCCTCACTAAATATTTTAGTTCCTTGCATTATATACAAATCCTTTATACTTTACACTAGTGGAGCAAAAATCATCAGTTAACAGCACAGTCACCTAAATTTTCAATCTCCAAATATGCTGATTTAAGGAAAGGAACCACTAACTGAAAACTCTGATTGCCTTTGACAATTTTAGTGATCATTACGGCCAACATAGCTATGTAAAAGATTTACGATACACTGTGTATTATCTATTTTATTAATCCCATTAATCCCTGGCCATGAAAAGCAAAGTCACACTATTGAGAAACTCAGAATTTAAGAATTCTGTGCAATTGTACTACTTGCCTCCTCATTCAATGCATGATACAAAAACTTAGCGTAATTCCTGGTCATTGTGACCTTATTTTCATAAAAACAAGTAGGTGTCCTCAAATAAAGAGACCCATGATGTTTTGTGACTCTAAATACTACTTTGCCTAAGAAATGATGTTAGAAGTAAAAACTTGAGAATTGAATCCCGACAAGAAGGCCCATGTTACCTATTTTTGATGGCACTGAGTAGTATACCTCAAGATTTTAAAACTGCATACACTATGGTTTCTGTATATGGAGCTTGATGAAAAAACTTTACTTGAACAGTAATGAAACCAGGCCAACAATTGCTGTTAGAAAAGTATTACATTAGACTTATACATGCTTTTGCAGGGGAGACAATATTGCAATTGTCCATTGGCCTATCTAAGTCTTACTTACCTGTTTCCCTTGATGCAGATAGCCAAGTCCTTTGTCATTATGCCAGACTCAATTGTTTCAATGCAGACTGCTTCTAGATCCTCAGCAAATTTTTTCAGCTCAGAATTGTTATCAAGTTTAGCTCTGTGTGCCAGTCCACGGGTCCAAGCAAAGATGGAGGCTGAAAATAAATATATTCCATACAAAATGAAAACAATATGCAAGAAATAGAAACCACATATACAAAGAAACCAATTTTTGAAGTGAATTATGTTCATTTCATAATACTTAATGTATCATAAGATGTTAGGAGAACATCCACTACCTCACAAATCCAGCACTCCCAAGTGAAAAACATTTGCATCTTTTGGCTGGTTTTAGCAATAATTGTACTAAAGCATCATCGTTATTGAAGAAACACAAGTCAGACAAGAGTAGTCTCCCTGTGGATAGAGGAAATGATGCCAGATCCCATCATTCATCAGTTACTACTGGTGTGGAAGTGCATACTCTTCCAGAAATGTAATTTTGTGGAGGACTTGGGAGAGAGTGTCTGTATTATGATCAGGTAAGTATTGTTGAAGAAATGTATTTTACTCCAAAAATTGGTTTCTTCAAATATATTACCCAATCACAATATGTTAGGAGAATAGGTAAGTGGTCTAGGGAGTTATATCCCCTTACCATGGAGTTGGCCCTGGTTCTGGTTTCCTGAAATATGTGCAGCAGCTTCAAGTCTCATGTGAGATAAAGGCTAGAGCAGCTTCAAGTCTCATGTGAGATAACAGCTTCAAGTCTCTAGTGAGATAAAGGCAAGTTAGCACAGATCTATGAATGGATGTAGTCTTGATAACAAAAATTCACTTCCACAAATCCCACTAGAGTAACTTGCATTGTTAAAAAGCTGCCGAGTGACTGGAAAGGTAGACTGTCACACTGCTGATATAGGCCCCACCAGGCCAAAAAATTTATCGCTTACAGGAATGAAAGATCTCTAAGACAGAAGCTTGAGAATGTCATATCACACCTCATGGCAGTCGGGAACAATTTGGCTCAATTGCTATGCTGGTGGTGACTGCTCTAACCTCATGAGTCGACAAGAAATTCATTTGGTTTTGGGTTATTCCTCTAGGCTAAGTAGATAACCCAATGGATCCAGGACAAAACAGCATGAGTGGAAATAACATCTCTTCCTTCTTTAAGTGGTAAGAAGTGAGAAAAAGCTAGTTCCCCTTTTGATTGACTCAGTACATTTCATGTACCACATCAAAACCCTGATGGGTCTTGAAGATTTCCTTGGGAAGAAGGGTCCAACAGAATCAGCAGTTTCAAAATGAAAGACTTATTTCCCATAAGTAGGAGTCTGTTCTAGTAATGAAACTAGTAGCCATCATGAAAGAAATAGAACCATTGTGGCAAAAGTGCAGATAGTTTGGGTTCACTGACAAGGCATACATTTCACTCATTCTCTCTGCTAATGCTAAGGTGGCATGGAAGCAGGTCCTATCCAATGGACGAGTCAGCAAGGCATTAGACAGTGGTTTGAAGGGTGCCTTATTCAATTACATCAAAACTCAAAGAAGGTTCCATTTCAGACAAAGGACCAAGGCCTTTAGTTAAAGCAAATTAAAATCAGCTATAAGGTCAAAGTGGTCTTTGCTCTTGCCTATGTTCTCCTTTCCATTATTGGTGAAAAGTGTCTGAGATCATGGAATGGTAGCCCCTGATTAAAAGCCATAGGAATAAGATAGCTATTTGTTGTACTGAGCTTTTAAAGGAGACATTTCTCTACTTACACAACTTGGAGAAGCCTCCATTTTCCCTCATTGGCTTTCAGAGTGATGGGAATTCTTGTGTGAGCAATTCTGTTCACTAATTTTATGCTGAAATCTTTCATCCTGAGGGCTTATTTGATATAAGCCATGCATACAGTTTCAGTATTTTATGCGAGGTTTTTTCAGCAGGCATGGAGAAGAGAGGGCTTTCTGGGAATCTCCATTGCTTGGTTCAGGAAGTTATTGATCCACAATTTTTCACACTACAGGGAGCAATCAGGCTTAGTCTCCACTCGGATTTTATCACCTTTTGAATGACTTTGAGAATCTAAAGGTTGAGGATGGCACATGTAATGAAACCATTTTCGATCAGACAATGGGCATCAATTAACCAAGCTTTTGGGATCTGAGAGTAGAGAGATGAGGGTTGTGAACACGGCATTGAATCACTGGAAAAAGGTTTGCTATGGGTTGACCCCATGGGTGCAGATTTGACTGAAGACCAGGGATGAAATGCTTTCTGTGTGTTACGCTTGTTCTATCAGAATAGTGAGTCTGCTGGGATGCACAGCCTGAGTGGGGTGTGGCAGACTTTAAAGTGGATTTTTTTCCCACCAATACCATGTGAGAAAATCCCAAGCAAGATGGCTGTGGACTTGGTTTGTTCTGGCTTTCTGAGGTAACTGACAACAGTAGAGGTGTCACAAGGAATGAGAATGCCCTTTCCAGATCATGTTTCCTGCCCTGATCAATAGGTTCTGGTTTTTATATCCAGGAGACTGGCACCCTTACCAGTCTTAAAGTTTCACACAGCTGGTGCTGAAATGGAAAGCCTGCCATATGTTATAAGAAATCCTCCCATTAGCAATCCAAAGCATTGATCATTTGGAATAGTTGGCAAAGCTACTATAACAGATGCCACTAAGACTGATAGACTTTCAGTAGGGTTCTCATATAAGGGTAGCCCAAGGCAGGAAGATCCATAGCCATGTTCAGGGGTTTCCTGGCTCATTTTCAGCTATGTATGAGGATAAAAAACACCACAAAGGCAATCATCAAAGTACAAACTTGAGGGAGGTGAACCTGACTGAGAAAACATGTGAGCTGCATGTCCTGATGACTGAAAAGCTGGGATATGATAAAATTGGGTCGGTCTTTGTTGAAAAGGAATCTTAGGCAAAGTAAGAGAGGAACGAAGGATTACATGTGATTATACAAAAGTTGCTACTGGAGGTTTTGGAGGATGCTGTCCAGGCACAGGGGAACCCTGCTGTAGCATGCTTTATTATAACATAAATCTAGAAATACCACTTTCACATCACGGCTCCCAAATTTTTGTTTTTGATGTCCATTATTCCCTGACACTACTACAAAACATCAGCCAAGTAGACAAACTGATAAAAAATAATTGTTAAGTTTCAAAAACCAACAGCTTACAGATTATATTGAATGTTCTTAAACAGCAATGATTAATTTTCATCAAGCATGGGGCTATCTTGATCCCAACTGTTATATAAACTGGCCAAGTTGTAACATTATTACTATATGTATGACTGGCCTTTTGTTTATTTAACCCCTCCCTGAAACTCATACATGCATTAAAATTTTCAATCATTCTGGCTATACTACAGTTTGGTGCATAAAGCAGTTGGCAGTTATGGACCCCAACTGCCATGTTATAGTGGGGTTCCCCTGTAGTACAATGTCAGGGATGTGGATGTGGTTCTGAAGGAAGGGTCTATGGGAGCAAGCCCCAGGAATTTTCTATGAGTGGAAATATGTAGCCATACATTTTTGAGGTTTAAACCAATGACAGAGTCCTTTTTTGGATGGTGCTAAGGGTCAACACCATTTGACCCATTGGTGGCCAATTCCTGACCTTCTCTCCATGGCCATAAAATAGAAGGTTGGAAAACAAAGGCTTAGATCTGAGGATGGCCTTTGTGGTTGAGGAGCAGTGCTGATGGGGATAGGAATGCATCTCTCTGTGTGCTGGAGGTTAACTGAAGCATCTATTTCACTGGAGAGTGAGTGCTGAGCTGCCCTGTTGAGTACATGAACGATGTGTGCAACTGATTCCCAGGTGTGTCTGACAGTGGGGTCTTTATGGTGGGATCCAGACAATGCTCAGCAGGGGTCCATTAATATTTCATTTTGGAAGTCCCAAAACAAATTTATTAAAAGTGTACTTATCTCTATGTGAATTGTATATATATATATAACCTGATTTGAGCGACCCCTGCCACAAGTGACCACTGGCAACCAAAATAAGAGTTTCAACACCAGTATTATTGACTGTATTGTAAAACCAGATATATATACCACAGACCTTTATTTAATGATTTAATCCTTTGTAACCATGACTGCTAGGTAGAGTCTGCAGCTGGAATGCAGATTGTTCTGAACTGAGATACACAAAAAATTCGGGAAAAAGTCAGGTCTGGGTACTGGGGGAAATCTGTGTAGCTGGTACTGGGTAGCAATTAAACCAGGGCCAGTGAGGGAACTGTCTGGTGCATGTATGTGTTGCCTTTATAGGTCTTGTAGAGGACACTGTGAGTGACATGATCACCAGATCTGGTATTAGTCATGCAGGTGGATGAGTATATTCAGCTAGCTTAAATCCTTTTGCATACCCCACATTTAATCCTGCCCATCATTACCTGTAATTAAATATAGCAAACAATGCCATATCAAGGCAAAATCAGTCAGGTTTACAGTTAAATGGATGCTAATAAATGAAAAACATGGTAGAGAAAATTACAGAAGTGATCAAATTGCCAAGAATGAATTAATGAAATGCAATCAAGTTTAAGTACAGTGAAACTCCACTATAACATGCTTCATTATAACACAAATTGGGACATAACATGATTGTAGCATGGCTCCCAAAATTTTACAATAATTTCACCTATTTCTTGAGGTATGACAAGTTTAAGTGCCAAAATAAACAACCATTTGATTTGATAATTTGGAAGATGTGTGGTATTCATGAAGAAAAATGTCTTATCTCTGCATCTTTCTTTATATGAATAAAAATGTAAAAAATTCCATTTGTGAATGTTCATTTCAATTGTGTCAATAGTCAATCACTGTACTTTGATCTTAGTTTATTTTTGAAAGACTTAAGCTCCTTGAAAAACTGATAATTGTTAATCTAATTATTACTGAACCATTGTGTTGATCTTCCATGCATCCTGTGTACAATCATTGATAAATCCTGGGTAAACAATAGCCAACACCTGTTTGTTCAATCAACTGGCATACACAACCAAGCACCAAACAATGTGATGGTCAAAAAAGGTTTCTCACCCAAATTTATAAATCAATTAATATACCAACCTAATTAAGTCATTTCTAATCATGAATCAAGAGCATCAATCTCACAGCTTAAGATTGTTGAAATTATTGGGCACTGCTTTATAAAAACATAAAAAAGTAAACCTGCCATCTTGTCAGACAATCATCTAAACAGTGGATTACATCATTCATAATTCCAGAAAAAAAGACTCTGTTTGTTTGCTAACAATTATTCATGCTGTAGTCGATAACAATTATTCATGCTGTAGTCAATAACAATTATTCATGCTGTAGTCAATAACAATTATTCATGCTGTAGTCAAAAGAATTACGTACAGTAATCAGACTCATATAAAATCTTGCAGAGAAAATTCTACCAGTTTCAAATTTATACAGATAGTGCTTAATGGCCTCAACATGTACACAGGCATACATACTAGACCATAAATGTTCATTATCCTTCCTTACATTATTTTTGGATTATATTTTGGCATTTTATTCAGACATCATTATCTATGCTGAAATAACTAACATGTATATGCTTCTTTGTTTATATTTTCTATTGAGTTATTATGGATTAACTGTTATGGATGCAATGAGATTGTCTGGTGAGTACATTTAAATATTCATACAGTGCTAAAAAATATATTGGAAAACCCTACACCCCTCTAAATCTAAATCTATATCAGACCCCTCCTATATTTTAAGTAGGGTGCCCATTGGGCTTGTCAACATTTTTAAAAAAGTGTTATATAATTTGCCCGACAAACCTCTAGCATGCTGATGAAATGTGGCAGAGAACCATGCATTGGTAAATACATGTATAGCATTGTGTTTTCACTATTATTCATTTAATATGCATTGATTTAAGATTGTAACTGTGCCAGTGAAGCACAAACTTTGCACCCACTATTACACCCACTTCATTGGCAAAGCGTTGTGGATATGCATGCATTGTTTTCATTAGTTAACTGACCTGTCACGCTATTACACACCCCAACCATTGTGTTATAGTTGGATTTCACTGTACTGAGATATATTGTAAATATTGATGAACACTGGAGTAGAAAATTAAGATGGTGCTAGTTAGCTTATTGTATAATGAAATAGACAACTAATGTACAAAATATTCATCAACAATGCTAAGAAAATTGATGGAAAATACTTTCCTTGATGAGAAAACTCCTAAGGACTGCTCAAACCTATGAAATGGCACAAAATGGACAGTATCTGCAAGGCATTTTATGAAAGCATGCTGACCAGGCATGAGTGGAAATAGTAATTGACGAATGACGGGATTTGGCACCAATCCCTCATTCCAAGCGGTGTCCACTCTTGTCTCAACAAACAGATGATGTTTTAGCACTGCTATTGCTAAATAAAGTCAAAAGACATGGTTAATGTCTTTTCCACTTGGGATGGCTGGATCTGCATGGTAGCAGATGTTCTGAAAATGTATTATGATCGCTTAATGTATTTCGAAGAATAAAATAACTTTCAGTCAGGATTTCAACTGAAACTACAATGTAATGGTTTAACAATAGAGGAACAAAAAAAGAAAACAGCATATCAAGAGGAACACAAAAATAATTGAGATCAGGGCTAACTAGATAGTGAGGCAGCCAATATTCAGTGTTCCCATTAATTTTTCAAATAAACGGCACCAGGGCATATTTTGTAACCCCTCTTTTGTGGGAGAAAAGGAAAAAATCCTCAAATTTGGGGGTACAATACAGGAACTGCATACAATCAATCCCCATGTGAGGATTTCTGGGCTCACATTTCATGAACAAAAGTTTTAATTATTTACTTATGAAGTACTTTACATTTTTAGATTTAAATGATTATTTGAACAATGGAAAATTGGGGTAAAGTTTTTTGACGAATAATTTCAGTAAAGGAATAAGCAAATTTTCACCATTTGCATAAAGGCCTCTTGTGTAAGCATTTAAATATGATGATAAACAATAACCGAGTAAACTGGCTATTCATCAATTCTTTGTAATGGCTCTTCCAAATGATATGTGGTGTATTCTCAAAAATTGTAGTTTCTTTCTCCCTGTATATGTACCAATAGGATTTGTGGAGGTTTCTTTTCCCTGTTGGTGTTGCCTATAATGTCTGGTCACTGTTCCATGGGCTGCCTCTGCCTCCACTGTCACACCATCAGGGCAAACCAGGACACTTGTCATCATTCCCAAGGAGCCAAATCCTGAGCACAAAAAGAAATGCATTAATTTATCTTACATATTTTATGCTTTTCTTGAATGCATACAATCTTAAGTGTCTGTAAAAAATTGTATAAGTGTGATTTCATTTCCATTTTATATTTGATAATGTAAAATTCAAAATTAAATAAAATCAGACAATAATCAATGATTACACAGCTCATTCTACTTCTACTAGACTCCAGTAGCCATTATAAACATTATACTGCAGAAAATAAATTCAGCCATCCCTTTTCTAACTAAAGATTGTTTTGTCTTTACATTTGAACTTTTAATCATCTTAAAATTTAAAATTTAAACTTGTAATCAGCACTATATTGTCTAGAGGTGCGCAGTATTATCTGAATACCAGTTTACTGATGTATTTTTTTCTCATGATATGTACCACAGCACTTTTTCACTGTACCGGTATTTCTGTATTTTCCGTCAGTAAGGAATATACAGAAATTGCTGAGTAATCTTGTTACGAATTTAATGATATTAAAAGCATGCTTTCATTTGTCAATTCCAAATATTATTAATATTTTACAAAATAGTTGTATTTGTCACAAATTAATTTTGAATATTACAAATATAATTATATGTATGAACCTTTAATCACATGTTTGACATGTGTACAGTATGCCAATATGGCGGCCGATTGGGATGTTATTAAAGATATTCGGGCCAAATCCAACTTTAGAAAAAATTTGGATTTAAAAAAAGAAGACAAAAAAGTAATTTCTTTTAGTTATTTACTTGCATATGTTAATGTGTTAAGTACATGTATTCCTTTGAAAGGCAGAGAATCATCCTTAGATTTTCTGAAGAGCAGATGTTTTCTGTTTGACTTTTACATAATTTCTCTAGTCCACTAAATATTTTCTTGTTTGTTGAGTCAGTATGTTTTTGTTTACTGGTCCTCTCTGATAAATATCTTGCCTGGGTGTTGGCATCCCACTCAAAGTTTTCCTGCATTTGATATCAATAGTGTAGCTAGTAAATTGTAGGCTTCAGTGTCAACACTTCCTATTTTTATCAACAAGCTCTCTAATGTTACCACAATGTCTTTTACGGGTGTCAGCTATAGTGTAAGCTTAATCCTCCCACTTTAGTTACAGTTTTTAGACGACATACAACATTTAACATACACATAGCAAATTCATCTACTGTAAGGTACTGACCATTTAATTTTTGGGTGTGAGGGATGGCTGCAATTTTCTTTCGAGCCGATGTATTTTATTTTATTTTATCTCAAGATAATTTTTTTTTCTTCAAATAATTATAATGGATATAATATGGTGTTATTTTTCAATAAATCAGAGAAGATATTTTATCCAGCTATTTGAGAGCTGTACATTTTTTTTACAATAATTCCCAGGCCCTGCATCAGACAATTAAATTATTGGTCCCGAATATAATTGCAGTATACTGTGGTATGGTATGTTCAGAAATACTATCGGATACCGCAGTAAAAAAATTTCAGGGTACCCAACTCGAATATGGTCAGAATTATGCTGAAATACTGCGAAACTACTCACCTACATAACCACCCACCCACCCACCTACCTACAGTGACTGGGAATAAAAGACATAAGACAATAAAAAAGAACATTCTTTTCTATGAGATCAAAGAAGCAGTACCATCACGAGTTGATAAAAGCCAAAGATTTATATTGTTTTTGTCTTATCTTCTTTTAAATTCATTGTTCCTAAAATCTGTTTGACAAACTATTATCATTGCCCACACCTAGAAGCCAGATTTTACTGGATGAAAGTCAGACTTTGAATAACCTTGGAGTGACAGTCAGCAGTACAAATATGCATCAATAATTAGCTTGATTAGCCACTACAAGTGAGGCCCCACATGAAAAGCATGCAGTCCACTCATCTAATTCATATCGTCATTCACATATTCAAGTACAAAGATTTTCAGCACACGGTAGGCTATACATGGCAGCCAGTATATCTGGAGGAGGAAGAACCCGGGAAAACTCCAGGAAGAACCAATGACCCACAGGAAGCTACCATCAAGCTTTCTCACATACCTATGCTGGCCGAGCCGAGATCTGAACCCACGCAGACAGAGGTGAGATGTCAGTGATCTGTAAAGACGAGTGCCTTAGACCATTCAGCCACCCGGGCCCCCAGCACCCAATAAACAAATTTGTAACACACAATTTCAACAAAGGACACTGAAGCATTGAAAATAGGTCACAGAGACCTCTTTCTATGAAAGGACATAGAACTTATCAAGACGCATCCACTCAAATAATTTTGTGATTCTAGGTTTTATAAAATACATATAACATGCCAAAAACTCATTGGTCATGAACTAAATGCTAAAGCTCAATCAAAGCCAGTAAAAGATGAAACATAGGTCATAATAAGCCTCTTTTGTTGTATAGGTGTATTACTAACAATTTCATAATTCTAGCAGGAACAGTGCCTGAGAAACGAACATTTCACACAAAACTTAACCCAAGTTAGTGAAGCATAAAATATTGGTCATAATGACCTACTACTGAAATGAGGGAGTAGTGTTCAATGAGTTGCAAGCCCAAGTTTCAGAATTCTAGATAGCCTAGGATAGTGTGTAAATAGCATGCCAAAAACCTATGTAGTCATGAAGTAAATGCAAAAACTTAACCGAAGCCAGTATAATGTGAAATATAGGTCAAAGTGACCTTTTTTGGTAGGGGTGTAGCACTTAGAGAGATGTATACAATCATCTACTTCAATTATTAAAGCATGAAGAGTAAAAACATTAAACTGAACCAAAGTGGGTGAAATGTGAAATATGGGTCACACTGATCTAATTGTAAGATGAGGGTGAATGCTATTTGTCTCTGACATCTGTAAGGTACAGCTCGGGAGCAGAATTCTCAAAGCTTACGATTGTATACAACTCTGGACAAGTCATGCACCTTTAAAATAAGCAATATGCATACTTATGATAAGTTCAAAGTCCAGATCCAGAGGATTTGGGTTTTCAATGCAGGAGATTGGCAATCCAATGCAGGACATTTTTTTATTGATATATTGACATATCCCAAAACAACTATTTAAATCTAAATTGTAAGTAAGTTCAGAATTTTTTTAAATATATGGAAAGCACATGTATGACAAGTCCAAAGAGCAAATGCAGGAGATTTGGGTTGCCAATACAGGAGATTTAGTTTTCCAGTGCAGGAAATTAGCACTCCAATGCAGAAGATTTAGGTTTCCAATGGAGGAAATTAGCACTCTAATGCATGAGATTTGGGTCTCCAATGCAGCAGATTAGCACTCAAATGCAGGAGATTTGGGTTTCCATTGCAGTAGATTAGGGTTTCCAATGCAGGACATTTGGGTTTACAATGAAGATTTGTCCTCCAATGCTGTTTACCTACATTTTTTATGAGTTCAGATTTCTTTTAAGTATGAAGAAGAAGAGGAAAACGAAAATCAAGAAAAATAAACTTCTGAAGATGTAAAATCAAAACAACTTCCTACATTGATTTATATAACCTGGTCATATCACTAAATATCAGTGAACTGTTTTCTTCAGGACCCAATATTACACAGATCTCTCCTAAATTTAATGAATCCTCTCTTAAAAATGATTAGGTGTATGAAAATTTTGTAAATTTGCTGTCAGCATAATGAAACTTGTAACATTCAACAAAGCTCAATCTGATCATGTAAAAGCTTGACTGCTAGATCAACCACATTAATTAAGTACTTACAATGACTTTTGTCAATCAAGCAATGAGCTGCTTTTATTGATTATCTAGTTATTAAAAGCATTTTACCAACTGCACATGGTAAAGTTGTACAATGGTATTTCACGGTAATGTCTCTGCTGTTACATGCAGTTCTAATGTATACATCATGGGGCAATTGTCATGACAAATGACTGCTGTGCTGATAATGAAGATAAATGACTGAAGGTTTTATTTGTATTCATTAAAAGTAATTTATCACACATGTTTGTTGAAACATAAGATAAGGAGTCTATTCATTGATACTGTTTTCATATACAAAATGACCGCTTCCTTAAAAATTGAAAATCTCCCCGTACAAAAATGCATGAGAGGAATTTGCCCCCCTGTGTGAAAATCTTGGAGAAATCAGTGTGGCAAATATATTATTTTAATTAAAGTAAAATTGTACTAAATCTCCATGCTCATTAAAGGGGCAAGATTTTTATATATTAGTAAGATAACATTATAAATGTACAGTTTAGAAAAAAGAAATGAAAACATAGCATCTATACTTCTTCCAGATTATTTACCTAACAGAAAAAGCACCTCTTGTGAGGGTATGTAAGTCAATAGACCTGTTTAACTAACTCAGTGCAAGTAAATGATGCAATACTGGTCTGTTTTTTAGCTTGAGATTCTCTGGCAACTGTTGATGTCACTGACAAGCCTGCCTATATTTGCTCAAAGCTGTTTGGAGATTTCAGAGCCAAAATATAATTAATCTCTTTTGGCATTTATAATAGTCAAATTAAATGCACATTTTAAATAGCCTTTCTTTTGTCATTGTTAACATTGTCAAACTGAATATATCCTGCATACTTCTATTGTATTTAATGAGTAGACAATATAAAGACAGCTTATTCACTTTGGTAGCTTTATCTGACAAGAGGATTATCACTGCTGAAGCACATGCATTCTTTAAGCCCAACGTTCAGCAATGTTATTTCAAAAGAAATTTTCATCATCAACCTTTTACTGAAAGAAAATGTCACAGTCAGGGTTTTGAGCCTTGATTAGGATAAATACATTAAAATATCATGAAATTTCATAAACTTACAGTAAGTATAAAAAAACACAAGATATGATCTCCTGGCCATTTTCTGATAGATTCTTGGAAGATATCACATATATGAATATGTTCATTGGCATTAATTAACTATCCAAATGAGAACATAATGTCTGCCTGGTTGTCAATGGCATAGTTGGGCATATGGACAAATGCAAATACATAATATAGAAAATTAAAATACTTCTTGTAGATTTCAAAGATAGAGACTCTGCTATACCCCCACCCCACCCCCCACCCAGATCAACTCCCATTAGTACATACATAAGAAAATTACCTTGCTACACATATGCCCCTTACTGTGACTTTTGACTTGACTGTACATAGACCATCCCTGGAATCAGGAAGGCAACTCAACATCAACTTTATTTTGTTTCTTACCTTGTCTGTATTATACATGCCTAGTGCTACTCCACCACCATCTTGGAAGTCAAAGACTGTATAGGTTAATGGGTCACCACCTGAGCTAGGTGTAAATGTGATCTCTAGCTTCCCTGGGCCAGGGACAACAAAGTCTGTGGCTCTGTACTGAAAAGAAATGTAATTGGACAAACAAGTCACAATCTTTTTGATAAATGCTACATACAACATAATCTACCAATGAATACAGTTTTGATTTATACAGTTATAAATTAAACTAGAAAAAATGTGTTAATGGAACACAAATGCTCCACCAAAGTAACCCACTTTGGTGGGATAGTATTTACTCACCAAGATGCATCCATACAAGAAGTTGCATTATTCTGCTGCCAAACATGCTTGGGAAACTGAACTAAAAAGCAAAACTCAACCCAAGTCACTGAGGCGTGAAAAACAAATCAGCAAACTAATTTTAAAAGGCTTATATGGTAATCCTAAGATGTATCCACACATAAAGTGGCATAACTGCAACCAACAACACCAGAAAACTGACTTGTATGCAAAACTTAACCAAAGTCACAGAGGGATGAAATATAGGTCACAGTGACCAATTTTGGTAGCATAGTGCTATCCCCAAGATGCATCCGATGTAACAAGTTGCATGATTCTGCAACTGACAATGCTTGAGACACAGACCAACAGTAAACACAAAGTTTACTGATGATTATCCACTCATATGTGTGTAGTATTCACTTAAATACATCCCACTAGACAGTGAAATCTCCAGGATTTACAGGTCAAGTCAGGGTTGAGCTACACTGTGCTACTGTGTAATAGATTTAATTGATTTAGACCCATTATGTTACCACCTGCAGTAAGTCCTTTTAGGGATACAGAAGTAATTCATAAACTAGCCATATTGAATCCACTTCTTAAGTGGAGTGGAGTGAAAGTTACACTTGGTGAGAGAAATACAGCTAGAGACAGGACGTTTCACAGGTCTAGTTCAATGAACTACACTCAACAGCACCCTCCACCAATAAAAGTGAAATATGGTCAATACACTTTGTGAATACTGTAAATGCAAAACTTCAATGAAAGGACAGATGTGTAATTATGCCCCTTCCATATTTGTTGTGTGGAATAAGAATACCTGCCATATTTCAAAATTACAGCTTACTGTACTGCCCATTTATTGTAGAATGAGTCTTTTAAAAAAAGTCTGTTCTTGATAATGGTGCAAAACTCAGGTAATCAAAGCAGAATCTACACCTATTCTGTGAAAAAAGGTAAGAAGGGTGGCCAATTGAAGTGTTGGAGTATTTTTTTTATTTCTCATTGCATGTGGTGAGAATATAAAAGTGTACATTTTATAAATATTAAGGTTATAAAATGGCACACATAATGAAATCACAATAGAACTAATTTTTCCCAGAGGGAAATACATATCTGAAATCTTAACTTTACAAATTTTTAATTTTTAAAAAATATTTTTAAACAAAAATTTCCGTCATATTAAAAAACATGAATGCTATATTGTGTGATTATGGTTGGATATATGTTCTACTGAACTGCACAATGGATTTTTGTAATACTGAGTAAGTGATCAACTGTCAACAGCCATATAAAAAGACCAAATTCAGGCCTGAAACTTTTTAAATTGCCACTTATCCTGTAGGACAAAAGACAATAATGTGACAATAGTTTCATGCTATTCATTTCCAGAAAATGTATTCATCCTTACCTATAGACCATCTGTTACAACAAGCAGAGACAAGAATATTTTTTTTATTTCTGAAACTTTTTTCTGTAACAATGAGCTACTGTATGCAATTACAGTATACAACTAGTCTCCATAAGCATAAGGATAATTCTACAACACACACACACATACACATATATACAGTTATTTGCCATTTTAGCACACACCTGGTCTCCATAAGCATGGCGGCCAATTATGATACTCTTGGTCCAACCGGGGACTAAACGAGGAATGTTTTTACAGATAATTGCCTCCCGGAACACTGTGCCTCCCAGGATATTACGGATTGTGCCATTAGGCGACTTCCACATCTTCTTCAACTTAAATTCTGAAATGCAAATGAAAAAGCTGATCATCTGGAGAAACTTCAGTTGGAAGTCTAGTTTTTACTAAGGCAGCTGTTCCATTTATTGTTATCTTCCAGTCACTAAAGTCAACTTTAGGTCACGTGTCAATAATCGGTTACCATGTTCAATGTGCTACCTTTAGTTACCTCAGTTTGACTCTACCCTCAACAAGAGTTAGCTGAGCAATGACACTCATCAAAATCCTGTTTGTTGGATTGCAACTTGAGCCATGCAAGCAAGATCTATATTTCAAAATAAAGTGCCCTCTAGACATACTGGTAGACATGGCTTTTATGTATCTTTACTTGTTTGTTTGCCAGGGTCGATTATAGAACCCATCATATTTTCAGTTTAGAGAACAGACTCTGGTTTGCATGAATAAAAAAGATATGGTTAAGAATCAGTCATGATAGAGATAGGATCAAGAATTTCCACAGCAAACAAAAAGTATTGACAGTATGCTGATAATCAACCTAATATATATTTAAAAAATCCATCCAGAGCCCGAGTTATGCCCATTTACTCATGGTCACAGACAAAGCAGGCAAAAATGTACAATCCAAAATTCATAGTAAAAGCAAACCTGCAAATATTGTATAAAAGTTGTTCTTAGTTTTGCCTGCAATTGCTGAAATCAACAGAGATAGTGTTACTTCAAATGACTTTAGCTCTAGAGCTCCGTATACATTAAAAGCTAAGAATGCAATCAGTTGCAATGCTGATCAAAGTGTTTAATTCATGCATTGTATATTATCAATAAATGTAAGTGACAACAGAAACAGAAAATGATTAACAGACTTTCCATTCCTTACAAATCAGAGTTTGAATTTCTATCACTGAAAGATCTAAACTATACAGTTTAATAAAGATGTAGGCATACACACAAGTTGTCAGCTATGAAATACCCTAATTAATGCAATGGGGATAATTATTTGCTTCTGATTGGAGCTAGCATAGTTTTTCTCATTAGTGTATGCAAATTGCTAATCAAAGTAAAATGGACTGAGTTGATTTGAAAAATAAAGTATAAAATACCACCTTTACCCATGTATAATACACCAAAATGCAAACAGCCTAGGCCCAGATCTGCTGTCTCATAATGTGCTGGCATATTAGAGTCTATGCAATTTATTTGAAATCATTATTACGACTGCAGAGACCCAGCTGTCTCATAATGAGATTGGATATCGGTGTCTATACGATTTACTTGAAATCATTAGCACAACAAACAGCCTAGACTCATATCAACTGTCCTGTAACGAGCTGGCATATCAGAGGCTATGCTGTGTACTTGAAACTACTAGAACAACAGCCTAGACCCAGATCTGCTGTCTTATATTAAGCTAGCATATCAGAGTCAATGATGTTTACAGTTGTTGGCACATTATATCCAAGAGCATAAAGTGCACTTGAATGCTTTAAGGTAAGCCTATGATTCTGAAAAAGCTCACCCTCAACCCTTTGCTCATCTGGTGTAATGGTAGCACACTTGATCCCAACATTGTACTTCTTGACTGCATTAGCTGCATCAATTGTGACTGGAATGAGAGACAAAATAACTCAAAATAAATGTACAGGACATTCTGACCATTGATTGTACATGAAAATCAGCTTCAAGCTTATAGCATAATTACCACAAATTTATATATTGGGATCTACTTGCATTGCATACTAGATAGAGTAGTTTGTACACATATCAAAATACATGTACTGTATCTTGAAGGTAATATGTGAAATTGTGCTTAAAATTTCTTTCCAACATTTTGTTTAATTAAAAAATGTTTGCACAGCCAAAATGAACATGTACTGGACAAATATTTGAAGCAATAATGTGTGCTATGCCCGTTATTTTCTGGGTTTACCAAGAACTTTTTTTTAAAATTCTTATTTTGTGTATCTTTTTTTTAATTATATTTTATTACTTCTTGTACAATGGTAGGTGTGGGTCAGAGAACCATCTAGCTAAGATGTTGCCAACATAGGAAGGGTACCAATATTGGTACTAGGAACCATCGAACAATCTACCTTACAAATAGGCAATCAAGTAGCGTACAATCTACCTTACAAATAGGCAATGGTAGGGAAAGGAGAAGATAAGCATATATTTATGTATGAACATGAATATATGAACATAATAACTTTTAATGTAGAGAGCCAGAGCGAGAGAGAGAGAGAGAGAGAGAGACAGACAGAGACAGAGATAGAGAGTGAGGTAACTCTTTATATTATAAGCATACTGTCTGGTATTGAATTTCCTACACAATACTAATGGTCAGAGTATTGATCATTGCAAGCTAGTACAAATTCTATTAGCCAACTATGAATCCAATCTTTCTTAGGCATATGATACTGTAATTAATATATGATATTATCATATATTTCAATGCTTGGCATAAATATCATTGCATTTAAGCACTTAAGATATACATATTCTCTATCAATCACTTAACACACACACACACATATATATATATATATATATATATATATATATATATATATATATATATATATATATATAAAATTTCTCTTAACATGTAGATATTTTTTATCAAGCACTTAACATATCTATATATGTATACATTTTCTATCAGGTGCTTGACATATACGTATTCTCTGTCAAGCACTTAACTCATTACCCCCCCCCCCCCCCCATTGCCATGTTTATGCATCATGAGCTTGTACCCTAGTTCTGAGCTCTGTTATGTCAACATCATTTACGATATTTACGATACACCAAAGGAGTTGGTATTACATAAAAGGAGAAAGATGTATTTCAACAATAATACCAAATAATGTAGAATTTCTGGTCGCATTAAAAATATTTTAGACCCGATTTTTTTAAGGCCAAAAATTACTGGTATCGGAACCAGAGTTTGTGTCTGGATTTTAGACTTGGCCTCAGATCTAAAGCCGACTGGTCCAAACTGCACACAGACAGGTGAACCTCTGCAAAAAGTAGGATAAGTTTGAGGTTAGGAGTAAAAAGGGGCCAGGAGATCAAAATTGTGGGTCCAATATGCAAGAAAAAAAAAAGAAACAAAACAAATTCCAATTTTCAACCCTCTGCACATGTGTCTGAGAAATAGCCACTTGAAAACAATATCTTTAATACACCTAAGCATCTGGCTAAATGAAAATCTCTCAGAAACAGATGTGTTTGGATGCAATCACAAGTAACCCCAAAAGAAGTTTCCTACCCGCATTTAAGGCGAAAATGAAAAGAACCTCCAGGGGACAATGAGCTAACCTTTAAATATTCTCAATCAAGCACTTAACATATTCTCTATCAAGTGCTTAACATATACATATTCTCTGTCAAGCACTTAACAAGTACATATTCTCTATCAATCACTTAACATGTACATATTTTCTATCATGTGCTTGACATATACATATTCTCTATCAAGTGCGTAACATATACATATTTTCTATCATGTGCTTGACATATACATATTTTCTATCATGTGCTTGACATATACATATTCTCTGTCAAACACTTAACAAGTACATATTCTCTATCAATCACTTAACATGTACATATTCTGTCAAGCACTTGACATGTACATATTTTTCCTATCAAGAGCTGAACATATTTTCTATCAAGTGCTTAACATATTCTCTATCAATTGCTTAACATATTTTCTATCAATTGCTTAACATATTTTCTATCAATTGCTTAACATATTTTCTATCAACTGCTTAACATATTCTCTATCAATTGCTTAACATATTTTCTATCAATTGCTTAACATATTTTCTATCAATTGCTTAACATATTCTCTATCAATTGGTTAACATATTTTCTATCAATTGCTTAACATATTCTCTATCAATTGCTTAACATATTTTCTATCAATTGCTTAACATATTCTCTATCAATTGCTTAACATATTCTCTATCAATTGCTTAACATATTTTCTATCAAGTGCTTAACATATTCTCTATCAAGTGCTTAACATTCTTTATCAATTGCTTAACATATTCTCTATCAATTGCTTAACATATTTTCTATCAAGTGCTTAACATTTTCTATCAAGTGCTTAACATATTTTCTATCAATTGTTTAACATATTCTCTATCAATTGCTTAACATATTCTCTATCAATTGCTTAACATATTCTCTATCAAGTGCTTAACATTCTCTATCAAGTGCTTAACATATTCTCTATCAAGGACTTAACATATACATGAAGGATCTCAAATGGATAATGATTTAATATTTAATTTATGAACTGAGTTTAATAATATCAGATTTGCAAGCCTTCATAAGCAAAAAATTGAATTGATTCAGTGAGTTTCATAAATTCAATATTAAATTATTGCCTATTTGAAATTCTGTTTATCATATAGCTTTTATTTTTAGAAGAAAAAGAGTCTAGATCGAAAGAAGAATAAATGATTTGGGGCATTCATTTAATTCTGGCTCAGATGCTGCACCTTTCAATTCCTGCGCATGAAAAAATAGTCCCATATGTAAGTTGAAGAAATTTCGCACAAATCGATAGCTAATAACATTAAAAAGTAGATTTTTGTTTATAAAATACTATTCAAAGTGCAAATGTCCTTCTAATTAAAAGAAAATTTGACTTTGACATCATTTTTTTAACACTGGATCTCTGATGGCAATTCCTGCATGATGTTACAAAGTTCACTCATTCAGGTCAACTTGAGTAGTTTCAGTGCCATATACATGGATTTCAATGAAACTGTTTACAACATTTCCACTGAAAAGTGTGTCAATTCCACCATGGACATACACCACAGATGCAGTATCGGATATGGCAGAAGAAATAGCATTCCAGGTGTTGGACATTTGTTTGAAGGGATGATTACTAGATGCAGAAACTTGTACTAAATCTAGAGTTTTTGCTGTGGAGGATATATAGTATGCCAGTGCCAATTTGCACTCATATGGCTGTCATGGAATTCATATTCATTGATTTAATGTTCATGTGACTGGATATTTACATTATTTGATTTGGAAGAATGCTGTGGTTGCATAACTTTTTCTCAGTCGAGAGACCATCATTTGTCGACATTCTCTTCATAAGAGATTAGTTTATTAATTTCCTATAGGTTGACATTTAAACCATGCTTGTCCTGGGGATGGAGTGCAAGGCCAATACCATGTGGAAGCAGTAATGTAAAGGTGACAATCTGCATTACAGTAGGCTTGCAGGCATTTCTATGCATGTTTGCATTGGACAGTGTGAAGGATTTTCTTGTTTCTCACACATTTTCTGTTTAATTATGTGAATGTTTACTTGTGTTCTAGTTTTTGTTTGGCATTAGGAGATTTCTATGTAGGATAAATGGGTCATATTCCAACCTACGTAACTACTACTGTGTGTTTTTTGTGATAGCTGCCTGTTTTATCCCCAACATCTATTTGGATACCGATTTGAAAGACAAACACCATATTGTGCTTATTTAGACCAAAAGTGATCTGTTAACATGCTGACATAGGTTTTAGATGTTAGAGCACAGCTAATCTCCACCCCCTTTGCCAGTTATCTAACATGGTACAAGTGAACTTTCACCTTGGAAAGGTCAGCGAGACTAAGTGATTTAAAGCAGTCTCATCATCAATGAAATTTTAGTGGCTCATAATAAAAAATACAGATGAGAGAGATGGGTAAAGATTAACATTAAAGAAGTAATTCACTCAGAAGATATATTGTAAACACATTTCATCAATAAAAAACAAAATAACTCTAACCCCACCTTTGTAATAATTGATTAAAATGAATACATTTAAACACTGAGAGAGTGAAATATGCATTAAATAATCAAAGCAAATGAGTAAATACAATGACTTTGGTATCTTTTCATATAATAACTTAATTTTTTAAAACTTTTAGCATACATTCGAAAATCACAATCTGTGAATGCAAAAAGTGTGAAGAAAAAGAGAAAAAATGTTGTTATACATGGTCTAGTCTCATATATAAAA
This sequence comes from Margaritifera margaritifera, assembly GCA_029931535.1. Lineage (NCBI taxonomy): Eukaryota > Metazoa > Mollusca > Bivalvia > Unionida > Margaritiferidae > Margaritifera > Margaritifera margaritifera. The sequence continues at coordinate 3,413,681 of JAQPZY010001498.1, forward strand.
GGAATATACGACACTGCTTTTACACTGACTCCTCTGGTTTCTATAATATTCAGTTAAAAATAGTTAAATTACTAAGAAAGCTTTTGTATTTACATGCATCAGTAAGAAGCAAAATATCTGTAAAAATCATACACAAACAATATCCCATAAAATTAACTTCCAACAATTACCAACACAATTATTAAAACAAACACCATTACATCCAAAATGAATTCAAAGATTCAAGAGCAACCTTCTGTCTGGGTGTGCAAGTTCCATAATTCCCTTGTGAGTATACTTGTGCATGTTATGTCGCTCCTTTCATTATTTGTTTATATGTGTCTTCTATCAGTTCTTCCATTCTATCTAAGTGTATTAGTTTTCCATCTTCCTATTGTTTCCTCTACTTTTTTCTATAGCAACATTTTTCTGTTCCACGCTTTAGTAATCACCTATCTTCAACATGACCAATATAATCCTAAAATTACTTGCTGAAATCTGTTCAAGTTCCAAGTTTGTTCGTTGAAACAAGTCAATTTTCGACAATGTAATTATGATGAATACTAAATATGTCTTCACGGGAAGTGAGTAAAAAATTATTCCAAAGCAGGTATCTTTAGCTCACATTTTTTATTGTCAATAAAAAATATTTATTGTCAATAGAATGATAGCTATCACAAAATCTGTTTGTTTTAACCCTGCAACATTACATTTTGTTCAATCAAACTGAAGTCAGTAATACGATTACATTTACTGCATTTCCATGTTTTTAAATCCTGCCAAAAGGTGTCTATTATTGAATATTCCCAGAAAATGTGAGAAAGAGACTCTGGTGAATTTTGGCCAAAATTACATTTATTGTCATTTAATGTACAAATTTGTGTCAAGTACTAGCTGAAAGTATCCTGTGTAATAACCTGAATTGGGATAAGCAGAGATTAATATCTCAAGTATTTTTAAAAGACCATAGGAAAAAACATTTTTCCATGGAAAAAAGTCAGGAAGGTAAAAATAATTATGCCATTTGTCACAGGAAATAGGAGAGAGACTGTTATTAACCAACATTTTGCAAATGTTTTGGCTTCCTTTGGCATCTTTCATTATATGCAGAGATGGGTACGATGAAAATATTTGTACAGCTGTATACCGTGGTAATTCTGTTCATACCACAGTATGAATCCAAGTATACTGCAATTATATTAGGCCATTCCTACAAAATTGTTGGTTTGCTGTAACCCTACCCACATGTTTAAGCAGTGGGTAGGTAGGTCGATTTTTAAAAAGAAATTTTTATAGATATAATGGAAATATGGCATATGTTCAAATGGTAAAGCCCAATGCAGGAGATTACTTCAATGGAATATTAATATATGCAATTATTGTTTCTATTGCTTTGCTTTGTATTGCTGAAAATAATTTGCTACTTGCACAAATAACTTTAGTAAAGTCTAACCATGCCTACATGTACATGTATATGCTTAGTAGTACTAGCTACTCAGTAGATGTTATGAGTCCCAAGCCTCAGTGAAGTGGGAGGGAGCTTTACTGGTTGCTAGAAGAAAAAAAAACAAACAAACTGCTATTAGTATACATAACTTCAAAATCAGACATTTCTTCTACTTTTTTTTTATTAAAACCTAAATGGAGCATGTATTTTGATGTATGTATGGAAGCACTGTAGTAAACAAAACAAACAGTCCAGCAATAGAGAATTATAGCAAAATTGAAAGCATAATGACTCACTGATACATATTTAATTAAAAAAAGTAAAAAATTTTAAAAAATTACACTTTCTGACAGAGTTTTAAAATCACACAAAATGGACCAGAACATATAACATTCAAAATAAGTATTACTTTTAAAACTTTTCTCAGATTATTGTTACGGAATTATGTATATGGAATCTATAATGTGCCTAAACTTTTGGCCTATGACTGTAGTTTAAAATTGTGTCAAATAGTGAGTCACATTTAAGATTGGTTAAGTTGTACTTTAGTCAAATAAACAACATGTTTACTGACCTTTTGTTCAAGGTCAGAGCTGTTTACCGTACTTCGAGTATTTTTCCACTAGATAGACGCATTTAGTATTGCATTCTGGGTCGAAAAATGACATGTTTCCTGTTGTGAAATATGCCATTTGCAAAGAATTTAAAAGACCTGGAAATACGAATTATATTAATTCCATTTTAAATCTTGAGTTGAAAAGATCTGTTTTTATGATCAGCTTGTGATTATCCGATGTTTGAAATAATAGCCATGCTGAAATCTTGTAACCCTATAATGCTGTATAAAAAATTCGAAAGGAATTATTTATTGGACCATTGGAGCTACCTGGATGGAGTACTCACTAACATTTTGAGTTGTATTTAGGATTTTCGGATGCCTGTGAACATTCTTAAAGATGAACTGGATTACATTATCGTTGGTACATCGGAACATTACAGACTCATTCATTCGGAACAATCTTTCATTTGGAACATTCGTTCATTACGAAGACTCATTCATTTGGAACATTCGTTTATTATGAAGATTCATTTGGAACATTCATTAACTTGGAACATTCATTCATTCGGAACATTTTATAGTTTCTATATATACAGGACTTGTGATTAGGACATTAATAATTATTGGATTATTTGGATTTTAATACACGATATTGAAAGTGTATTTTGATTTTCACGTTAATTATTTAGAAATTAATTGTTTGTTGATTTTTACAAACATTGTTGGTTTCACATTCTTTTTGTTACGTTTGTTCTTACCATAGGGTCGTAACAATTATAAAGTTACGCAAAACTTACTTGAAAAGTAATTTCAGAATACCGGCATGTATCACTTGTGTAACACTGACAAGAACAACATACTTTGAGAGTATGTATCACTTATAACACTTAGGGTTTTAAAATCCATATAAAATGCTATTGTGACATATTTCAGGGTTGGGTAAAGTCTAAATGTTTCTATCTTGTCCCCTGACTCGTGGAAGAGCTGCTCTTTGGTTGGCAAGGCTGCAACTCTAATTTTAGTGATCTTCTGAAAATTGCCTTGTTCATACAGTTACTCTTCAGATACAAAATCTATAATAAGATCAAACAAATCATCACAGGAGTCTGATTTTGCAATCCTTCTAATTACATTGTTTACCAACACAGTCTGTTTTTTTGTTTCAATTTCATTAGATTGACCGAAAATGTCACCTCATGCTACGAATTCTCAGCCAATGCCATGATGATCCATCATGTGTAGGCACTTTATATCACAACACTTCAGTTAGTTATTATTGAATAAACCGCTTACATAATTGGGATCGGGCTATGTTTAATGAGCAGATCGAATAATAAATATGCGGTCTGCATTTTTGAAAAAAATATAAACAAACTCTGGGGACTACATGGTGAAACAAAAAAATTGGGTCGGGGGGGGGGGGGTCTAGTTACAGCAAAGCAAAGATTTTTTACTTTTAGCCTTATAGTAGAAGAATTAGCTATGTGTATGTTAATTCATGCATACATTATCATCTAAACACTGTCACTAAAGTGGGATGATTCTGCCTACACTATAGCTGACACCTTGTAAAAGATATTGTACTGACATTGGAGAGCTTGTGAATAAAAATGGCACGTGTTGAGAATGAAACATACACTCCTCTAGCGACACTAATGATACAGCAGGCAGGTAAACTTCAACTGGGTTGCAATCCCCATTACCAACAAAAAATCTTAGAATGATAGTCAATCCTATAAAGGAATATATGTACTTAACACATCAGCATACGCAAGTAAACAACTTTTGTTTTCTTTAATCCTAAATATTTCCAAATGTTGGATTTGGCCTGAATATCTTTCTCAATATCCCATTCATTCATCATGTTTGCATATGCGACATGTGACAACCATGTGATTAATGGTTCATAAATATAATTAGTTTTGTAATGTTCAAAATTAATTTGTGATAAATACTGATAATTTGTAAAAAAAAAAAATTAATAATTTTTGGAATTATTTTTTCATGAAAATTGAAAACATGCTTTTAATATGATTAAATTCCCAACATGAATACTCTAGAATTTCCATATATTATTTACTGATTAAACTGCTGAAGTACTGATATAGTGGAAAAGTAAAGTGGTATGCACCAATGAAACAAAATACCATGGTAAACAAAATACTATGGAAAACTGGTAATATTGCACACCTTTAATTATATGTGAAACTCATTCAATCTTACCAAAAAAAAAAGTCTCGGGCATCTAGTGCAGTGTTCTTTGACTGACTGCTGTAAAATACAAAATGACTGGTTCACCAGTATAATATGTATGCATATTTTGGCAGGAGGCTGAATGTACAAATTTTATATTTCCACAGGAAAGACTATGAATCAAGAGAAAATACAATATTGTGCACATTAGTCCATCATGAGAGGCTATGTTTTGCAATAAATTGGTAGCATTTTCCAAATTCATTAGGAATTTATAATGCAATGTAATGATTTATATTCAATTCATGGAGTGTTAATATAATAAGTTATATGTGAATGTCTGCAATACATACAACTGACTGGACATATTGTCTACGCTAAATCTGTCTGGCACAGCAATGGCAAAATAGCTTAATCAATTCAAACACATAAAACCTGAGATGAAAGCCATCACAAATATCTGGACTTTTTACATTCCAGCCCATCCTCCTCCTCTCCCAGCTCCTCTGTTGCTGCATTCTGTATGGTCATCTACTCATTCTCTTGAAACATATACTATATCTCTCCCTCAATAACTTGTGAGCGATTGGGTCTATAAACATCAACTGTGACATAGGTTAACAGACGGTGCTAACAACTTTCATTGATACAAGAGAATTATAATCTCCACTGTCCAACATAAATATTCATATAACAGACTCTAATATTTATGAATACTAGATCTGAACAAGTCAATTAAAATCATTAAATTAACAACAACTTAATATAAATCAATTTGACATGCAGTACCAGTATTCACAAATTCAGCAGTCAGGAATAATTATTAGTCGTTTGCCTTCTTATTATTTAAACTGAAAATTGATAATGTATCGTATTGTAGACTGTGTATCGTGAATCGTATCGATACGCGGCACAGGTGTATCGTTTCACCCCTACCATCAATATATTTGCCCTGGTTTATTTATCAAGATTACCATTTTAAATGTCATTGTGATCATAAACTTCTTCATCTAGAGCACAAGGCAATGGCTGAGTACTACCCTATATTGTTTGTACTAATAAAAACAGTCAGCATATGACAGCAGCACGATCCTGGAACATGACATCCTGATAAACAAGTTTTTTTTAAATGAAACTAAAGGGGCAAGAAATATTGTGTGCATTTTATAAGAACTTGCAAGCTATTTTCGAATGTTTCAATGTAAATTTTGAAGAACAATCCACAGATCTGCCAAAAGTAAAAACTTGGCAGTTGTTTACAGTGTGTGATTTTAACAAGAAATCAGACCGACTCTACACACAGATGTTACTCTGATGTCTGCACCTTTCATGTATTGTAATTGGCTGAGACAATTAACATGTTAATTAGCTTGTGTTATCATGCCAAAGGACTATTAAGTTCTCAACAGTTGTCAAAATAAATCCAACTTAGCCACTGAGTACTAAGAAATTAATTACATTCTCACAAAAGCACTCATAGGCATTGCTTTGTCAGTCAATTAGCTTTTTTTAAGGCTGAATAAAAGAGGACATATCACATTTATGATGATTATATTGAAACCAAATTAAAAAATAGAATTAAAACATGAATTCACTTGACAAGACTTCTTTAATTTTATTTATTTCTTACAGTGTTGCCACCAGTAATTCCTAACATTTTCATTGATCAATAATTTCTCATATATTGTGTTAAAAAAGAAAAAACTTACAAAATATATGATTTCTTATTAAAAATTGAAAAATCCAGGATGTAAATTCCAAATTTCTGAGCCCTAACTGCAGTTTTCAGCTATCAAACCAAAGATACATCAAGCATTCAGTTTACCAATTCTGATAGGAGCCCTGCAGGCTTAGTGGTTAGCGTGCTGGACTTGTGACTGAAAGGGTGCTGGTTCAAGTCCTACCAATGGATCAGCCCAGGTCAGCTACCGTGGTGTGTCCTTGGGTAAGGAGCCCTGAAGGCTTGGGTAAGGCACTTCACTCAAACCAAATCAAACCCAATTTTGATTCAGAAATTTTTTATGTTAAGTAAACAGCAGTCTATTTTTTGCCTTTTCTAAAAGAAAAAAAAGGGATACACACCTGCCTCTGCATTATCTGTGAGTTCATGAGGTATCTGGGCAAGCAAAAGTGATGTATGATCACTCTCCCTTAATTAGTGTACTGAGAGTTCAAGTTACGAGCAAGATTCCACATTACCGAAAATTCTAATTTGATTCCCACCCCACCTCTAGTATTGCAACCAGGATCTAAAACCTTTGTCATTTAATCCTCCTCCTGAAACACCATACCAAAAATAATCACATTCCTTCCATTGTTTTAAATGGAGTTTAGATTACAAGGAAATCTGTTCTGTTATACAGATGGGCAACTGGACACATGGATGGACTGACAGACGTCACTGATCACAACATATCTATATGCAGACATGCGGATATAATGACTTCACCTTGATCATCTGTTGCATCTCTGTGTTCAATGCCAAGGTCAAAATAGTGAAGTTCAAGGTCAACAAATGGGAGAATCAGCTTTTCTTTGATCAGGTCCCAAAGAACACTGAAATGAGAACAAATGATCAATTAGTGACAATATGATATATTAAACTAACAAAGATTCAGTCAGAATGAACAGATATTCAATAGCAAAATGGACAATAATAATGACAATAATGAAAATAAAATGCATAATGTAGGCTTGTGTAAAGAAACAATGAAGGGATTAAGTTTTTGCTTGTTAGTTTCACATTCCATACTAGTAAACAATGTGTGTAATGAATCAAGCCTTCAAATAGCTGTTGAACTTATTTCATGTAGAAGATGACAAAAATTGTTCTCAGCTAATCCTTTCACAATGTATGCCAAACAAATACGGATACAGTGCTGTATCAAATGTAAGGCAACTCCAAGACAAGATTAGCCTCCTGCAGGACTGAACAATTCATCTCCGATATAACCTCAATCTGTTATCATGACCCTTGTTACATTTTTTTACATATACCACACTCAACTGATAGAGCAAGATATGAGTAGAATCTAGGTCAGGGTACCTGGATATCATTGTGATTTGTTTCTCCTTTTAATGTTCAAATTTTAAGTTTCCATTACATTATATAATATGGGTTTTATCACTACATACTGGAGTCCACCTTTTCAACAATTATTGTTACTATGTCATACATATGATATCTCCCAGATTTTCCAATGGTCTCCTGGAAAATTGGTAAAACTTTGTCAAATATTGTTTCGACTGGGAGACCAAAATTTTTGTTAACCTTCTAACCATTTTGTGAAATTTCAATATGTATAAATATATTTCCCCTAAAAATCACTCAGATTCCTAACTATAAATTGTTGTGTCAGAAAGAAGATGAATCAATGATGAAATTGTTTTTTTAAAATGTCAAATACTGAAAAAATCTGGCCTTGAATAGGGTGATCACTTGTGTGTTTCATGAGTGATCACCCTACTCAAATCTAATACTGAATAAATCTGACATTGAATAGGGTGATCACTCATATGTTTCATGAGTGATCAACCTATTCAATGTCAGTAAAATCTAAGAAACAAAATCTTCTGATTAAAATTTTCTACCAGTCATGCAATACATGGTTATGCAGGGCATTCAGTCAAGCAATACATGGTTATGCAGGGCATTCAATTTAGCAGTCAAGCAATACATGGTTATGCAGGGCATTCAATTTGACAGTCAAGCAATCCATGGTTATGAAGGGCATTCAATTTGGCAGTCAAGCAATACATGGTTATGAAGGGCATTCAATTTGGCAGCTACTACCAGTCATGCAATACATGGTTATGCAGGTCATTCAATTTGGCAGTCATTCAATGCATGGTTATGCAGGGCATTCAATTTGGCAGTCATTCAATACATGGTTACGAAGGCCATTCAATTTGGCACAGTCAAACAATACATGGTTATGAAGGGCATTCAATTTGGCAGTTACTACCAGTCATGCAATACATGGTTATGCAGGGCATTTAATTTGGCAGTCATGCAATACATGGTTATGCAGAGCATTCAATTTGGCTGGCATGCAATACATGGTTATGCAGGGCATTCAATTTGGCAGTCATGCAATACATGGTTATGCAGGGCATTCAATTTGGCACAGTCAAGCAATACATGGTTATGCAGGGCATTTAATCTGGCAGTCATGCAATACATGGTTATGCAGGGCATTCAATTTGGCAGTCATGCAATACATGGTTATGAAGAGCATTCAATTTGGCAGTCATGCAATACATGGTTATGCAGGGCATTCAATTTGGCAGCTACACAATGGCAAAACCAAGGCCAATTCAAAACTTGCACTGAAATCAAATATTGGTCATGTCATATTACTTTCAATTTCTTTGGGGATATAGTGTCCCTCTAACCAATTTTTTTAGGTGACACTGAAAATTTTGGAGGAACATTATTCATTTATCATTATAAAAACTTAACATCAGTTTTATTTTGTTTTATTTGCACTCATGCCCCCATTTTCCTTGAAAAACCTGGGAAATTTTATGGACAAATCTTTCAGAAAATGTCTCCAGATTGCCATCTTACATTTTCCATTGAAATTTTCTGAATTATCTGCAGAAACTTCTTTCTCAGAAAAGCATGCTGGCTGTACTGTATCTGAAGCGCTTTTACATTCATTGAACAATTTACCGAAGTACTTGTCTAAGCGCATTTGCTTTTCCCTACTGATTCATGTAATAGATGAATATATTGTAAATTGTAATGCATATATGCATCAACTAAACCTCTAAAACTTTACCTAAACTGTACCAGTAAAACAATTCATTACTTGACTGTGGTATAGTCCTGATTCCCTCTTAAAAATAAGGAGCTTGCGGCTGCATTACAACATACTGTATCAGAACCAGTTGTAAAATCAAACTAGACACTTTAATATTTTTACTCAAAGAAATGCTTATTACTGTATGAGGACAATAAAACTGGACAAGCAAATGAACATCAAAACTGAAAAAAACTGGTGCACCCATGGGCATTTTTAGAGGACATTAAATAAAATATTGTGGTATTCTGGCAATGACACACCCTAGGTACAACACTGCTTATATGTCCCTTAGTACCTGTCACTACTCAAAACATCAGCTTAGCTGACAAAATGGGACTATGGACATGTATAAGGGACACTGAATAAAATATTGCAGTATTCTGGCAATGGCACACCCCAGGCACAACACTGCTTATATGTCCCTTATTCCATGACACTTTTCAAAACAACAGTCAAGATAACAAATAGATACAAATAAAAGAATTATGCTTTAGAAACCTATAATTTATCTATTATAATTAATGTTCTTACAAAGCAATGATAAATTTTCAAGCATGGGACTACATGTATCTTAAAACCAATTGTTATATAAATTGGCAGGTAGTAAAAAATTACTGTATGTTTTACTAGCATTTTGTTTTTACCCACCCCACTCACATTCATCAAATTTTCAATCATTCTCACTATATGGTAGTATGGTACATAATACAGCCAGCACTTATCGACGCAAATACTGCATTATAGTGGGGTTCCCCAGTATTAACCTTTATGTTAAGTATACAAAATTATATACTTGTCTTAAATGGTTTCAACTCAGTTTTTCATCGAATATTACCTACAAACGATCTTTTATACAAAATAAAAATCAGACAAGATAAAACTAGTTCTGTTTGTAAAGAATTAGATCAATCACTTATCAATTTATTGTATGAATGCATTTTAGTGAGGAGTTTTTGGACTTAACTATTTAATTTCTTGAGAGTCAAATGAGAGTCACATCTTTTACATATGAAATGTACAGCAGTCAACATAAAACTACAAAAAAATACAATTTTAGATTTGAATTCTTCAGAAAAAAACTATATGTATATATACAAGTGTCATCAACACAATAAAATACCTCATTATAAATATTAAAAAAATAAATAATATATAGATACAAGTTAGATACATTTATAGCATATATAATTTGTGACTGGATGAAATTCAATAGCAAATGGGAAGCATATAAAAATATCATAGATATATTATATTCCTATCTCCTCATATATATGTAACTGCTTTTTTCTATCATCTGCAAGTTACATAACATACATTTTACTACTCAATATATTCAAATAGTTTGTTTCCTACCTTAAATCCCTTATTATGGAATCATGATTATATATATATATATATATATATATATATATATATATATATATATATATATATATATATATATATATATGCCCTGTACTTGTTCTATATGGTAAATGATACACAAAGTATTATTATACAAGCTATTTTTTACTACCTGCAATAAGTAATGGTATGTATGTATTATAGCAACATTTTTAAGTCTGTGGGATGGTTCCCTGACCCATAGCTACCTATGTACAGGAAATATATATTTGTTAAAAATGTCTTTTAATTGCACTGAGCCAGTTATACTGGCTGCTTGCCATGCCATACATACCTACTCAAGATTGGTGCTTTTTCACATTCATTGTGAATAGATATAATTGTGAATGGTGTTTTGACTACATAATCTGGAACTAGAAGAAGTCTAAAAAATGATACCCCCTTTTAAGAATTTTGTGCTCAGTTATCTTTTCTTACTTATAAGATGTACATTTAAATAGTGATCTTAGGTAAAATGTTACTCTCTGCTTGGCATACATTTTTCCATCATTTTCTGTATTAAAAAAAAGCTAACAACTCTTCAACATATATTTTTTCTTTTTTTTTTTAGATACAATGGCAGATACAATAAAAGAGTCTCTGAACCTTGTTATACTTGATGAAAAGACTACCACCTTGTTGTGACACGCGTCGAGGTCAACAATTAGATCGTACCAGATATGGGGTACCGAGAGAAGTTATGGGTGCCTTAAACAAAGGAATTGAAAAGTGTTACCTTTCGTTATATTTTCACAGTATTAAACCTGAACCACAAGCTTTATCAATCGTATATATGTCGTTTTCGCTTACTTCATGTGCGCAATATCGGTAACGAAAAACTTAAATTGGAATAACGTATCATTGGTATAATACAAACACTGAAAACAAAACTTACCGGGTCATCTCATCTCCCTGCATTTCAACCACTGGTCCGCCTGAAAGTACACAAAATAAGTACAGGTTCTGAAAATGGAAGAATTTTGTAAGAAACCAATTAAAAAATTATTCAAAAGTAATCTTACCCTTAATTTTACCCATTTTGGAGTTTGCTACAGTGAAATCCAACCAACGTCGTTAAGTCCAAGCAATGACAGCACCCTACAAATGATCCGATTGATAGGACAATAAACTTTGACCCCAGACGGATTGCGCTATTTACCATCTTCTCACAGGGAGACAACTGCCATACATACATAATATGCCTCACAATGGGTTACCTCCCTTTGGAAGGATTGAGCTACTTCCACAGTGATAAAGATGTAAATTTAGTGGTAAAATGCCACGTGGTGAAAACTGTATGCTTTGACATCTGCATCACACTCAGTTATACTGGATTTTCTACAGTCTTAACTCAACCATGGCTTTAGTGCTGAATGTAAAGATTTATATTTTTCCTCATACGTAGGAAGCAAAAGTAAGGAACTCTTTACTTGCAGAGAACAAGCACAGGGCTGACGACGTCATAATATACAACCAATAATGTCACAATGAAGTGCATCTTAGCACGTTTCCTCACAGCTCATACACTTTCAGAATATATCACTGCCGTAAAGCTTTTTTGACCCCTCACTCCTCCCAGTAGGTTACCTCCATTTGGAAGGGTAACTTCTCTTCCACAACGCAATCTAAACCATCAATGCTAAGTACGTGTAAACACCGGAACTATGGTATGGGGTACCGTTTCATTCTGAACCGTACAGCACCTTCGGTCTTCGAAAGTATTTACATGGGCCAGTTACTATCTAGCTGAGGATTATTTAATCTCTTTATACCTTGCAAAATTTCAAACCAAACCTTGTTCCGTGTACGCATACTTTTTAAATTTGGAAAAATAAAGTCGGTACACTTATACTGTATAAAACGTGCACAATACCGTTACAAATAAAAAAATTAATAATATTGTATAATAATGCTGATATTTTCTATCACAATTTGTAAATTAAGAAATTGAATCAGATTGTAAAACAAATAATCTTAGTAATAATGATTTATATCTTTATCAGACATTTACACTTATATTTAGGAATTATTTGTATTTTCAACAACATCAATAATAATAATAATAATAATAATTACAAATGTTAAAAAATGTCTGAAATTAATTAAAAAAATAAAATTTATGAATAAAGAATCTACTGACTCACTGGTCCACAAGAGTGTCAACGCCTTTCTGGAAAAATTACAGTTGTAAAAAATCTTGCGTTTTCAGAGATTTACCATCTGATTCTATGCTCACCTAATCCATCTGACGAACTATACGATGTACTAAGTCCAATGTTTTTTCTTAAATGTATGCGGAGTGAATGTAACGAAAGAATAAAAAGAACAGTATATATTCAAAAAGACTCAAAGGGAGGGTTAAAATGCTTGATGTTAAAACATTTATCTGGGCCATAAAAGCAACCTGAATGCGTAGGCGTACCCTAAATACTACAAACTGGAAAGCATTACTAAGTTTCATATGTCCTACATATTTGTTTAAGATTAAGAGAAGAAATGATAGATTATGTTTATTTTGTCATTTAAAGTGCGAAGCCATTTTGCATGTATTCTACAAATGTATTAAGGATTATTTTAGTTTTGGACAAATTACAAAGCTTTTGGTTGGTTAAGAGATAATTATTCACACATAGATCTGAGTTTATCTAAAGAAAATATTATATTAGGAACGGACGAACACAAAGATAGGTGATAATCTCTACAACCCTACCAATGCTATCACACATGGAGTGAAAGAAGAGAAAAGCCTAGGAATGCTCCCACACATAGACAAACATACTTATACACCATCATAAATGGAGTGAAAGAAGAGAAAAGAGCAGCAGGGCTTACACACATACACAAACATAACCTTCTATAGACATTAAACAGGATGGAGAAAAGAACAAACACTCACTTAAGGACTGGCATTGGCTTATTTTTACGATTCAAACACATCCGTTGTAAATCCAGTATGGAGCCAAGCGGGGTTTAGAATTTGTAATACTATTAATTTTTTTCCGCCTAGATTCCATTCTCTCACTAAAAGGCTACCTATTGTCGCTTGATACACATTGGCAGATATTGTGTTGCAATGCCAATGCTTTATGAGGCAGATCTGGGTTCTTCAGTTTCTTGCAAATTTACGTTTTGCCATCTCTAGATTTTAGTACACTGACTGACCTCGTCCAATGTCATTTCATTTCGTTACAAATATATATATTTTTTTTCATTTTAAATTTTATTATCGGACGCTGAGCGAAATGTGACCTATTTAGGTGTTGAAAGGAGTTATTTTTGCCACATTGTCAAACTAAGTCAGAATTTGGCGCGAAGCTGTGCACCTTACATGAAGTGTCTGTGCTTGTTAAGAAAAGATTTCTTTTGTCCATACAAATGGAGTGAAAGAAGAGAAAAGAGTACGAATTTTCACACACATAGACAAACATACTTATACACTATCATACATGGAGTGAAAGACGAGAAAATAGTAGCAGTGTTTACACACATACACAAACATAACTTTCTATAGACATTCAACAGGATGGCGAGAAAAACAAACACACACTTAAGGACTGGCATTGGCTTACTGCTGCAATGCAAACACATACGTTGTAAATCCTGTATGGAGGCAAGTGTGATTTAAAATTTGTAATAGTTTTTCGTTTTTGCCGTCCTAGATTTAATTCTCTCACTAAAAAGCTACTTATTGTCGCTTGATAAACATTGGCAGAACGTGCATTGTAATGCCAGTGCTTTATGATGCAGATCTGGGTTCTTCAGTTTGTTACAAATTTACGTATTTGCCATCCCTAGATTTTATCACACTGACTGACCTTATCCAATGTCAGTTACTTTCCGTTACCAAAGATATTTTTGTTTCGTACTTTGAGTGAAATTTTACTTGTGAGCTGTTCAGAATATAATTTAATTTACCACATTGTCAAACTAAGTCAGAATTTTGGCGCGAAGTTGTACATCTTACATGGAGCACAAACAATTTTTGTCGGTAAAAATGAAGTGTAAAAAGAGAGCGATCACACACAAACATATTTATACACCATCATAAATGGAATTAAAGAATAGAAAAGAGTAGCAGTGCTTACACATATGCACAAGCATAGCCTTCTATTAACATTAAACAGGATGAAGAGAAGAACAAACAAACACTTAAGGAAAGGCATTGGGTTACTTTTACCACTACGGCAACTTGGACATGCAAAAAATGTATTATGGCAGTTACAGCTGATGTTGTCAAGTCCATAATATTTTCAAAACCCAATGGCCCTGTTCAGAGTCTGCCTAGATTTCTTGGAAAAGAGATACTACTCAAATGATTGCCAACTTAAACAAAAATCAAATACCTCCATTAAACAAGGTGTGTGTGTGTGTGTATGTGTGTGTGTGTGTGTGTGCGAGAGAGAGAGAATGCTATCTTATTCATACTAAAAAAAACAAATCAAGACAAAGAGACACTTACTTTTATGTGTATATTCTCGTGAATAAGAATCACAATGAAATTTTGAAACACATCACAAAAGTCCATTTGTCTTCTTTTTTACTGTCTTTTTTAGTTTCTTCAATGGCATGGGTTCTTCTGTTGTTTCTTCTGCTTGTCTTGCCTTTTTGTCTTTATTCACTGGAATGGATTCTTCTTCTACATCTGCTTCTGAAAGGTTTTCTTCCTTGTTGTCTTTTTCTTGGGACACTCTTTAGACCAATGTCTTTTTTCTTGACATTGATAGCAGGTATCTTTACTGTTGTCTCTCTTTCCTCCTCTCTTGGAGGTTTCTTTTCTTTGACGTTGTGGACATTCTGGAGTCCATTGTATCGAAATTTACCAGTCTTTATATATTCTAAGAAGGATTCACTCTTTATGATAGTTTCAACTGGGAAATAAGTTGCTACCCTTTGGAAAGTAAAAGAAAATACAAAGAATATACTATTCTTGCATCTGTGTTTTTCCACGGGAAGGGGAGAGGATGCTCAAATTGGGTCTGTACAATTGACTGTTACCGATATGTGACGCTCATATCTTTCTTTATTTTTTCTTCCAAACTTCACAAGTTCTGGAGTTTTTCAAAACCGATACTTTGCGGCTTTGATGCACAGGGGTGTATCATCTGGTATCACGGTACCAATTGCGCAAGCCCAGGGGGGCGGAACTTAAGGTGTTCAGAAATAAAAAACAAAACTAGCTGTGATTGGTGTACTATGTAAGAGTTGTAGTTTCTGTCTGGCTTAAAAAAAAATTGAGTCTCGTAGCAACATGTGAGATTATGTTAATTCATAAGTAGATCAATTTTTGTATTTCTTATGATTTGTTAAAAATGTGATACACATCACTGAAAATGTGTCTGTTGTGATTGGATAACTCTTACCCCTGTCTAGTTCCAGCAGAGTTATCTCTCTTAAATGCAATTGATTACCTGGTTCTGTCCTTGTCAAATTGACAATCTAATATTGCTTCCTATGACGTGTGTGACACGCATGCTAAAGTAGGAGAGAAGGTATATTTATTTCACCAAACATTAACATTAAGGTCTATGGAAAAACAATTGGTACCGTGATACTATCTGCATTGTGGTCCAGTTGAAAAACCATCGTTACCGGTTTTCATTTCAGGAAACTCTCTAAACTGCTACCCGGCTTGCTAACTCGCTACACAACCAACCTAGACTTTATATCTTGTTCTCGGAGACTGGACGAGCTTATTACGGACCTTCCGCCATATTGTTTTTTTAACATATTTGTTGTAAAACACTCCTTATAAAATTACTCCAGGGACATTTCCTCCCCTTATTATAAAAGAGGCATACCATTCTTATTTAGAAACAGATTGCTGTCAAATATTTTGTTTTATTGCTGTGAAATGTTTTTCCCTCAATTTATTCAACTTTGAATGTAGTGATTTAATTTATTTCCTTTGAATTCGTTTAAAATCGACCATGTTTTGAATGCTGCTAGGCTTTTCACTATTTAAAACTCGGTGTACAGCGTTTGGGTAAACATAATGACGTCACAAATGGAAACGTTTTGCATGCATCCAATCAGAGCAACGAGTACATCAATACACAACGGACGATGGGCCCTGGGTGGCTGAGTGGTATAAGGCTCTCGCCTTTACAGATCACTCACACATCTCACCTCCGTCCGCGTGAGTTCGATTCTCGGCTTGTCAGTAGCTTCCCGCCGGTCGGTGGTTCTTCCTCCACCAAATATACCGGCCGCCATCTATAGCCTATCATGCGCTGAAAAATGGCGTTAAACCCCATGAAACCAATCCAAAACATAACGGACGTAGTGGATCTACCCAATTGTCCAGATGAGACTACAAACAACCGGTAAGGGTTAATGCAGCAACGTCTGACAGTGGTGGCTATCTCAGCCAGTGAGATGCATCGAATAAGTTTCGACATATTTTATAACATGGATCTCACCGTATCCATATCAGTTTCGGAGTCCTTAAGAAGAAATCGCGGAATAATTCGTAAACAATGTAAGTTTTATTAAAAGTTCATTTACGCTTTGAATGATCCTTATAACGGCACTGAAAGTCAAAACTTCGAACTATTTATGGCAGCTGACCTTTGTTCCGTGAGAGTTTATTTATGCGTACTCCGTTTCGCTTACCTTGTTTATAACGTCATCTGTTTCGGAACGGTTGATCACAGCACCACTCGCGGCCATCGTAGACATGATAAAAGACATGTATGGTGGCACAAACTGGCTACCATGGCGAACATAACAATTGTCATCTTAATATAAATCAATATTTTTCTTTCTTATTGTATTTCTATCTCTTCAGCTTAGTTTTATTAGCAGAAAAGAATTAACAAATGTTGAGGGATAATTTTTTAAGCTGGTTCAAAAAGAAAATTTAACTGTTAACTTCACAATTAGGTATGTACACATGTGAAAACTTTCTTTAAACATCTCTACAGTCTGCCATAGTTTTCCTTGGCAGTTCAATATGACAGGGACAGTTGAAGACTTCATTTTAAGCCTCAAGACTCTTACTTCGGTACAATACTTCAAATGAACCCAGTGACTGCAACCTTGAACACAACACTGTGCCCAACTGACGAATTCGATGTAATCATTGTGTTTCATGGCATCGGGCTGTTCTTGTTTGCACACACAGCAGAGTTCACCGTCATATACCAACTCAGAGGATACAGTTTCTTCAGATTCCCGTACTGATATTACATGCTTGCCCGATGGACCAGTCATAGATAGGGTGTGTAAGCTTAATTTTTTTCCCTGACTTTTTTGAACCCTCATATAGTGAAGATTTCTCAGGCTTGTATGTTTTTCCGTTTTCCTCATTTTTCTTTGCTTTTTTGACGATTGCATTTCAAGATGTCCAATTATTTCCTGCACAATGCTATCCTTTGTTATTGGCTTTCCACCAACTACAGCCGTTAGGACTTTGCGTTTCTTAGTGGTATTCTTTGATTTGTCCAGTAATACACTCTCCTTCTTGCTGAAGAAACCAGCAGCTCGAATGCTTTGTCCTCGTTGGGAATAAAACATTCATTATTTTGTGGAGAGATGGTATGGTTGGTAACTTCGTTGGAATCAGAGTCATTGCTTTCATGTTTGAATACTGTAGCTGGTATGAATGACGCACAGTCAATAGCAGATGGGTTAAAGGGGTAGATTCCACATTTTTTAAAAGATGATCGACGATTTGTACCAGACATACTTAAGTTCTCGAATGATTAATTTTGCCCTTTCATTTTTGTATATTTTCTGAAACGGTCCGAAACATCCGACGTCAAATGGTTGTAGAACATGACTAGTGTGAGGCGGTAATACGAAAAGAATGATGTTATGTTGGTTTGCCCAATCAATGACTGCCGAAGATACGTGTGATCTGTGTCCGTCATACAACAGAAGCAGTGGCTGGGATGGATCACGCCCTTGTACATAGCTGATGAAATTTTCCTCGAGATATTTCCTGAATACTTGACCATTGGACCATCCAATCTCACTAACAGTACCAGAAACACCAGTTGTTGCACCCTCAAGCAATTCATTTCTCATTCGCTTGCCCGGAAATATAAAATAAGCCGGAATGGATGTACCTAAAGCATTCCCGGCCGATAAAACAGTCACATTATATGACATTCCACTGGTAATTGCGACAGGTTCCGAGTTTTTGTCGGCGACTACAAAAGGAGGGGTATGATTATCGGAAATGCCCTTTGTAAGGGTGAAAAATTCTGTCGATGTATTCGGAAGAGCACAGCAGAGAAATTAGAGCACATTTAGTTTGGCAGATAACAATTAATTAGATTTATGAGGAAAGATACCGTATTAAATCGCTAGACTGCGATTGTGTTAATGTTCCTGTTTGGGGGGGGGGGGGGCGAGATTGATTCTTAATTAAGCCTTCATTATTTAACGGTCAAGGAAAAGGTTAACTTAGATTTTGGTATCGAAAATGTCCGAGTTGAGATGGTATAGAAACCATTTGGTAGCTAGTTGAAGTAGTATTATCTTTTGGAAATTCTCCAGAATCAGTTATTTAAATATCGCACGACAATCAAGGGAGTACGCTATGCGTGTTTGTCGCGTATTTATAAAAGGCGGAAGATATATTTAATCCTGATTGGCTACGCTAAATAAGGGGCGTGTTTCCCACACGAAATTTCATGGTTTTAATATGCCCCATCGCAAAAATTAATCGGTCTAAGTTTTTCTGCAAGAGAAAAAGGTCTTGACTACGAGGTAGAATTTAGGCAACATTCTCTCGTATAAACAATTATTCAAGGGATCGGATGTCTGGAAGTTGACGGACACAATTCTGGCGGTAGAAGCGAGCGAGTCTTGAAAGCACAAGGTATTTGTATCAATCTCATGTAATTCGTTGATACCAATATAATTATTTGCTTGAATTCATTTGTTTATATTCGTAGATCAATTTTCTTGATATGAGTATAACTATTTGTTTGAGTTCATTTGTCTGAATTCGTACAATAATCTTCTTTATATGAGTTTGACGAATTGTTTGAATTTGTCGTCTTGATTGCTATAGGAATCATGTATTCAAAGGATTTCATGCATTACTTTATTTGATACAAGTTGTCTTAGATGATTTCATGTATGATAAAGACTTGAGTGAGTTTTCACTGAAATAAATATAGTTAATCCATGAAGTGAATTTCATTGATTCATTTGTATAATTAGGACGTGAGCTAAAACCGCTATGTCTCGTTTGATGTTAATGTGAGTCAGTGATGAAATAGCCGTTAGAAATAAATTAATCGTCTGAAACTAGGTTTGTTTATGGTCTGCCAGGTTTGGCCTGATAGCCTTTGGTATCTGTTTGAATTCCGATAGGACGATATCTGACGTAACGAGAGTGGAGTAATGTTCTATTCCCAGAAGGATATTTGACGGAAGATTTAGGTTGCTTCTCTGTTTATTTTGAAAGGGGAAATAGCTCCATCCACCTACCTACGCACACAAAGTTTGAGGGCCGAAGGAGGCGAGATAAGAGAGCGCGAGAAGGAAAAGAAGAAAAACAAGAGGAGAACATCAATCTTGACTGGACAGCAGCATCGAAGTTGGAGTGACCAGCTTATCGAAGGTTATGCAGGCAGGCAGGGCAATGACTTCGATTGTTCACTCGATTCTATGATAACTAATTTTATCGTTTAAAACAGATCGGCTATTTGCATAAGTATATTTGTGTTGAAATTCAGTAAATGATTCATTTCAAAAAGAAGTGTATCTTCCTAATATAATGTATTATCTCCGTTTGTTTTATGAAATTGATTAAATTGTTATATTTCATGTACAGGGGCTCGTGTCATTCTGTTCTATATATCTGCTCAGATCTCTATTTATTCCATCTATAAGTTTCATAATTTATTTTATTATTTACTCAATCCGGGCAATAACACCAAAAGTCGATCATCCTCTAGATAACGATAACCAACCAAATTGGACACCTTGTAAGAAGGGAGTCCGCCACACCCTTCTCATCGATGTTGTAAATGTACTGTGGTTTCTCCTTCAGGTTAGAAGTATTCATGATTTTCTCCAGTTCCTCAAAATATGCGGTTACTTTCTCTCTTGATGTAGATTTTGCACGTGCGATTGCGAGAGACCTTGGCTTTTTAACAGTTAAATTAGGCCATCGCGATATGAAGTTGCGATACCACTGCAGTGATAATGGATTATCCTTCTGAAGAAGTCCAATGTCAACAGCATATTCAGTGGCCAAATTACATACATCTGAACGGGTATAACCATAGCCCACTTTCGCCAAAAGAGAAATGTGGTCTACAAGCCTAGCTTCATGCTCCAAGGAAAATAATGGATTTGGCCCTGATTTAACGGTGTCAATGTCCACTTCACCGATGACACGTTGGCGTAAAGTTATTTCGGGAACACTATGCAACCTTGCCGCCTTTTTAACTGGCATTTTTTCTCCTTAACATCCATGTATGCTTTAGTTAAAGCTTCTTGGTCATAGCGCCGCTAGTGTCGATGCAGGTTTCCACCATTCTGAAAATCATAGAAAACTGCACGTAATGCATTTATGACATGGTTCAAATTGTTTAATACTTTTTCTTTAAAAAATTATGTAAATGTTAAC
The DNA here is from genome assembly GCA_029931535.1 of Margaritifera margaritifera. NCBI lineage: Eukaryota > Metazoa > Mollusca > Bivalvia > Unionida > Margaritiferidae > Margaritifera > Margaritifera margaritifera. Next base: position 3,434,641 of record JAQPZY010001498.1, read on the forward strand.
TTTCCAATACATTACTCTTTTTTTTGTATTAAAAACATCAAATAAGGAAATAAAAAAGAAAGAATATCGCATTAAATTAAATAGCCAAATTTATAATTATTCCCTTAATTGGCTTCCGTAGGAAAATATAACTGCGAAGTGGGCGGAGATAAGAAGTCACCTGATTTTATTGATCTGACAGACGACAACAAATCAAGTTGCACCATACGTTTCAATTCATTGATATTATGGAAAAATAAAGGTATTTTTAATGGGCATGAAAGTGTCTTATGAAATTTTATATTTTTTTGGTAATTGTTATGCATATGTGTATACTTACGGCACTTAGACGAATTCGAAGCATTTTCTTTACTTGTAGCAAAGCGTGAAGGGACTGTCAACAAAACTTCTGAAAATTGCGTCATCAGCTGCATGTTATTACGTGATATCAACAAAATAAAATGGCCGCTCCGAAACACATAACACTCCGAAACTGATGCCACGACGATATTTGTGCAGTAAATTTGACAGTGTTTTATTTTGTTCCCATGATGGATTTATATATATTAAATCACAGGCTTGTGAGGGTGCATCCACTATTTTGTACACGACACAAGCGTTATTAACGTGATGTTATAACATTTTTCAAAGCTACCCCGGTCACGACACGTCACGTCCTATTACAGCAGCGTGCCTATTACCGCGACATTTGAGCATTTCCGTTCAGTACTGTCATCATGAATAACCCGTATGAAAATCGATTGTCAAGAACTTCACGTATCCCTGAAGATTACAAATGGGAAGAACAAGTCTGTCTATTCATGGTAAAAAAAAAAAAAAAAAAAAAAAAAAAAAAAATCTTAGATTCTCCTTACATGTACACATTTAAGTACATGATCAAATCCCATTCATACCATATCCAGTTGCAATGCCTTGTTTTTATTCATAAAATCGTGCCGAGCTGAATGTCAACAATTCGTCTGCTTCACAATGTAAACACAACACAACCATAATTTGTCACATGACTAGAGCTATTCAAAAAAAAAAAAAAAAAAAATTGTTATCTAACTTGTGGGGGGCCCTATTGGGGTATTATTAAACTCGTGAGTTTCGTTTCAAGGTGGGTTGTTCCGTACTATAAAGTGCTTTCTAGACATGGGGCACACACTTTCAGTTTACAGGAATTGTGCTTAACTACAAATATGCCATGTAAAAAAATATAAGAATGTCATAAATCATAATTATTTCGTGGATCTACTACAACTCAGGCATGCAAAAATCTTTATTAAATTTATTAATTTTAGAAACAATTACATCAAAATTATTACCAATGTAAAAGTCATCATTATAAACAAATTCTTTACTTGTAGGAGCCGCAAATTGTGACGAAGAAAAGGCAAGATGACCAAATCAATCTAAAGCTTGCTTATAATGCAACCTTTAAAGGCATGTCAGTATACCGCACTTCAAGAGTTTGGGTTACCGGAGTCCACTTTAATGGACAGAACTCGTGGATATGTTGTTGTTTTTTTTATATCTGGATCCACAGTCGACCAACCTTTAAGTGACCGTTGGTTCTAGGTTTTTTTTTTTTTTTTTTTTTTTTCCTAGACATACACTTGGCAAAGCCCCAGATACTCGCATCAAGAGAAACCCTGGACAAATACTTCAGCGAACTCAATTCAATTTTAACCAAATAACTCTTATCAAGATAAACTAGAACACATATATAATATTGATGAAACTGGAATCAGTATTGAACACAACCCACCCAAAATCGTTTGTGGGAAAAAATAAATAGCTCAAGCAGTTACATCGCCGAGGTCTTCCTTTGTGACCATAATTGGTGGAGGAAATGCAATAGGAAATCATATCCATCCGTATTTTGTATTTCCCGGCAAGAGGTGGAATAATCTTTTCTTAATCTTGGGTCCGATGGTGAAATGACAGAATCGGGTTGGTCGAACTCCTCCGTTTTTTCAAAGTACCTAACAGAACTAACAGAACACTTTGCAAAACACGCCAAAATCAACTATACGGTCAAGAATTCCTCCAAAACATTAATTTTATATGACGGTTACAAATCCCACTACTCTCTAACATTGGTTGATTGGGCAAATAAGAACAATGTCATATTATTCATCCTCCCTCCCCATACAAGCCATCTAACTCAGCCCCTAGATGTAGGTGTCTTTGGCCCGATGAAGTCTGTCTACTATCGCGAGTGTCAGCATTTCCTTCAGATAAATCCTTGACTGAAAATAACAAAATATGAAGTGGGAAAGCTTGCCGGTAAGGCCTAGCAGATGGCTATGTCTCAGGAAAACTTGATGTCAACATTTAGGAAAGCTGGCGCGTACCCGATAAACAAGTCTGTTATCTCTAATTGTCAGGTAGCTCCATCTACAATTTACTAAGATGACAGCACGAAAAACATGGAGGGTGAAACACAAGTGCAAGGAGGCAATGACCATCAGTCCATAAAAAATCCTACTGATGTTGTCAACTGCAATGTGGACGTCAGGACCGCAAATTTTTTTAAAGCCCGAAAAATCACACCCATTATGAAGAAACCAGTCAGAAAGTTTGTACCACCATTTATAACAGGAAATCTTTCCAAACAAGCCAACGTCTTTAAATTGAAGCAAACGGTAGCAATCAAAACTGTAAATCGACTATGATCATCGCCAAAGTAAAAAAGTAAGACCCCCTTAATGTTCCTAATAAAACGCTCGAAAAAGTGTTAAGTTAACAATCAATTCAAGCCAGTGCAAAATTATGATCCCAAAGCCTCCACTTCATGCCTCAGTAAAAAATGAGTCTAATTCCTTTAGAAGATTTTTCCGACTCTAACATGGAAGTGGATTCGAATGATGAAGTATGCTGTATGTGTAACTTTTATCAGCCACCACAGTTACGTAGATGCACAAGTATTGTCTTCACCAAATGGGCAGAATATGAATTTTGTTCCCACTAGACACATTTAGACTATTGTACAGAAATTAGGGTAATCAGAGAGGCGATGTTTTCACGTGTCCCCACTGTGCTGACGTATGAAACTAATTTAAAGTTGGCTATCTGTGAGAAAAAAAAATAGTTTACAGAGGTTTTGCAGTTTACTTAAAAAATTATAACTTGTAGTAATGATTTTAAGAAAACAGAGTTTTATTTCAGCATATAACATTTTAATTCAACTTGTTGCCTTTACATAACATTTCTCGAAACTTTGTTGTTTTTATTTTGATACCATACTACCGACGGGTACCGTATTTCTCAATTACTGCGGTATTAGGACGTTCCATATACAGTACCTTACGCCAGAGGTAACCTTGGAATACCCAGCACACTGGCGGATTTGTTGGTCGAAAATGAAAATCATTCACTGTGACCAATGCTTCACACGATAATTACTGATGCAGTAGGATAAAAATGAAAAAGTACTTATACTGAAACGTTTTTGGTCTGTTTTATAAGTAGTAGCGCGGTAATAGGACGTAGAGGCCTACGCTATGAGCCATTTCCTTTGCTTGTTTTGAACTGAACTCTCGCGTGACTTCTAGACATGTTTCGTTGTCGGAATATTGACCACTCTTATTAGCCCTTGTTGTAGAGAGTGAGCGAGCTCAGCAGACAATCAGGTACCAGTTTATGATTCTATTATGTACGAGTACTTAACAGAGAATGAAAATTTCTGAACAAAACAAGAACAAACAAGCGCTGCTTCGGAGAGAGAGAGAGAGAGAGAGAGAGAGAGAGAGAGAGAGAGAGAGAGAGAGAGAGAGAGGAGAGAGAGAGAGAGAGAGTTTGTGAATGGCATCGTCTATTTAATCGTTGGAGTTACTAATATATAATATAAGAAATATTTGTCCAATTCTACATATAAATAAATAAAATAAATGCATGGAAGTCAATACGAAACATTTGCATTAGCATAAATATACGCTATTTTTTGCTTAAAACATTTAGCCAATTTCCATTGTGCTACTTCTGTTTTGCTATTTTCATCAAGTTTAAATGACATAATATGCAAGGAATTTTTGCTAGTGTTAAACCTGAGGGATAATTCTGAAGGGTGGTAAGACGTACAGTTGATTTCACCTCACAATGAAAGCGTATAGCCCCCATGAACTCTGGTCTGGCATGGAATCGACATAAAGAGGGAGCGTGATGTTCAATCTCGTTGCGAACAAGTCTATCTTTGGCTTTCCACACATATGAAAAAGCGTCTCTACTACCGACTGGTGTAGAATCCATTCTTTGAGGACAGCAGTCCCTGTCTGGACAGGCTGTCCGCCATTATTTTTTTCTTTCCTGTGTTATGTATATTGAATTTATAATACGTGTCCATGAAGTAAATTGTACTTTAGTGGTCATTTTGTAAACAGCATATTTACTGCATTTGAGTTCAAGGTCAGTCTTGTTCGCATAGCATTTAACAATTAGATTTGAATTTTCCATATCTTGATGTGAGAGAGAGAATACAGGAGAATGATTTTATAGAACCAATTAAAAGTAACTGGAGTTCTCCATGTATTCTTGTTCCTAAGCCAGATAATACATTCCGCATGTGTACTGACTATACATAAGTCAACATTGTTTCCAGTGCCAAGAATAGATGATCGCATTGATAAAATTGGAAATGCGAAATATGTCACCAACATTGACCTTTTAAAAGGATTCCGGCAAATTCCACTCACGGAAAGATCACTTGCAAACCATTCGAAAATTCTTCTATGGTCTCAGCAATGCAAATCTGACGATTAATTTGAGCAAAATTGAGTTTTGACATGCTTGTGTCATATTTTTAGGACATATTGTGGGACAAGGCCAAGTTAAACCTGTAAAAGCTAAGGTCAAGGCTATCTCTGAATTTTCTGTGCTTGTTTGTAAAAAAACAACTGATGTGATTTTTAGGTATGGCTGGATATTATTGGAAATTTTGTTAAATTTTTTCCATAATTGCCGAACCTTGAACAATTTGTTAAGTAAGAAATCCAAGTTTTATTGGTCTGACCAGTGTCAGGAATCCTTTGATAAATTGAAGGCCATACTTAAGAATGCACCAGTTCTTTCAGCACCTATTTTCAGCCAATTATTTAAAATGTATGTTGATGCAAGTGATGTAGGGGTTGGTGGAGTATTGATTCAGGAAGAAAAAAATGATGTTGATCACCCTGTGTGTCATTATTCTAAAAAAATAAACAAACACCAGAAAAATTATTCCATAATTGAGAAGGAATGTTTGGCTTTGATATTGGTTTTACAATATTTTGAAGTGTATGCTACCTCGGCTCTTTCTCCGGTTGTTGTATACAGTGATCACAATCCACTTACGTTCATCAACAAAATTAAGATACAAATCGGAGATTGTTGAGATGGAGTTTAATACTGCAGGAATATAACATTGACATTCGACACATCAGGGGAAAAGACGTTGTGATAGCAGATGCACTTTCACGCGCATAGACTATATTGCTTTATTTTTTATAATTGGGCCGAGTGACATTTATAAGATATTTTCCTATGTGATTTTGATTATGCATATTTAAAAGAAAGCTTCATTGCTTAAATCTTTCTTTTTCTTTATGAGGGGAGGTGTTATGTATATTGAATTTATAATGTGTGTCCATGAGGTAAGTTGTAGTAATTTTGTAAACAACATATTTACTGCGTTTGAGTTCAAGGTCAGTCTTGTTCACATATCATTAACAATTAGATTGGAATCTTCCATATCTTGATGTGAGAAAAGTCAGGTACGCACAGGAAATTTCCATTAGAGTTACTCATATTCTAGAATATTCTGTCAGGTGATTTATCCTTATATTTATACAGGTTTGGTAAACAATATTTCATTCCTATGCTAAACTTCATGTCATAAAGATCAGTCTATTAAGGAATTTATTTTAGTAATCAGATGTTACAGTTGTAAAAATCAGAGCAAATTCAGAGAGAGGAATTATTTATTTGAAATATTCATTGGAATTACTAAAAGTGCTCATTCTCATATTGGATTAATAATTGACTTGGGATTTAAGTGAATCCATTCAAACATATTCTGAATTACATCATTCAGGCATATCAGGACATTCAAGACTACTGACACATCATAACATTCAAGGCTACTGGAATTCATTCGGAACATTTTATATTTAGGACTTGTGATTAGGACACTTAGGATTATTGGATTATTTGGACTTTAATATCACGTTACTGTAAGTGTCTTTTAAATTTTCACTTTAATTGTCTAGAAATAAATTGCTTGTTGATTTTATTTACATTGTTGGTTTCACTTTCTTTCTGTTACATTATTTTAAGACCTAGAGTAATAACTCCTGAACGTGCCGCATTCTGAGAGTGATCTTACCTGAAGCTGACCAACAGAGGAGGTTCCAGACTATAAAGTAGATGGAAGGGATATGAGTGACCCCCCCCCCCCCCCAAGACCGACGTGTTGTCTAAGGCGAACATGACGCAGGGATGCCTTATGCGGTTGACGCACCCTTGCCTTTCTAGATTGTTGATATGAAGGGAAGATTCTTCCCGAGACTACAGGCGCCGCAGGACTACCCCCTCGGGCTGTATGTGAGCACCCCAGCCAGAGTCTGATGCGTCGGTATATATATAAAAGAGTGAGGTTCCAGTGCGTGAATCGGAACTCCAGTCAGCAACATGTCCTGATTTTTCAACCAACTTAGATGGTGACAAAATTTGTATCATAAGGGAATCTGAGCATACAAGTGGTCCTTGTGAGGTCTTCAGTTTGCTAGAAGAATGAACAGAAGAGCCCGCATATGAAGCCTCCATAGGGGAACCAAGTCTGCTGCCGCATTCAGAGTTCCCAGGAGAACGAGATAGAGGCGAGCAGACAGCCAAGAATTCTCCCCCAGCTTTGCTGTGGGAGAATGATTTGCGATATTCAGTCGGAGGAACAGGGGATGTCCCTTGACGGCTGAGAAAATTCATCCCCACGTAAACGAAATGTTGAGAAGGGATCAGATCCAACTTCTCTTGGTTGGGGATTAGGCCCATACGAGCCATTATCTTCCAGCAGGGATACAGATTCCTAAGAAGGGCTCTGGAAGCGGAGGCTTAGCCGAAATAGAGAGCCTGAAGTCGAACGATCTCCTGTACCAGACAAAACTGCAGTAATTTCCAATGGGCTTGAAAGATGGGGATGTGAAGGTATGCATGTATGGAGACCGCTCAATCGTTCGGACTCGTGGCGTTCTTGACTAGTTCAATAGGGAAAGATCAATAATGAATCCAAACGTTCCCCCTATTTCTGAAACTAGGAAGATCCTGGAATAAAATCCATAACTTTGAATGTTTGTCACACTCACTACTGCGCCCTTCCTTATAAGGGTGTACACCTCTTCCCAAAGGGATATCAGTTGAGACTTGTGGAACCAGATGTGAGTTCCGGAAGCGAAGCCGTTAACCTTGCTCTATTATGGAAAGGATCCACGCATCGTCCTTGAGGTCAGACTAAACATCTGAAAAGAGGATCAGTCTGCCACCTACTGGGATGTTAAGAAGAGGGGCATTTGGCAGTAGAGGGTGCGACTCCCTAGGGATATCTGACTTCCTCCTTAGTCAAGATGGAGGAGTCCGTAGACTTCCTTCCTTGGCCACTTCGAACACCTTGTCGTGAGAAAGAGGGGCAAAAAGGAGCTTTGAACTGGGTCTGACCGTTCTGCTGGGGATCCTGATTAAAATGTTCGGGATGGGGAGCAGTGGACTTTCTGATATGAGGGAGTTTCTTCGCCGGTTTAGCCGTGTCAGATACTGCGGCAAGGGAACGGTGTGCTGCTAATCCCTCCAATCCTGCGCGGCTACTGTAGAGATCGACCCTCTAAATAACGTCTTGGCATCAAGCGGGGCAGCCCTCATGAGTTTTTGCTGTCTTCCTTTTATGTCTCTAACGCGGCATCCCTGCAGATGTGGAAGAGCTCGGCAGAAAGCTTCATGTACACCGAAAGCGCATGTCTCGATGTCTTGGCAAGGGCATCCATCAAACTCTGCAAAGCAGCTGGAGACAACAATTGCTCCTTCAACAAACTAAAGGAAGCAGCCGAAAAAGATCGGCTTGGGAAGCTATAGTAACAATTGTACGAACCTTCAGTTCAAAAGCCTTGATATACTTAACGGGGGAACCAGCCCAGCTCCATTCCGAAATTCTCACATGGAAACACCAGAGTCCAAGGCGGGGGCTTAATATGCCAAAGAGGCGAATGAACCCTGTAACTGGCGAAATCTACGAGTCGAAGAGGGGACAGACCACCCCTTCTGCTGTCTGGCCGCGTCTTAACCTCAAGGCAACGTTCGAGTTACATCTCTCGCCCTCGCTGGGTGAAGGAGCAACAGAAGGTCCTATCTAGACTGTGCCCCGGAGAGCCTCTACAGACTGACGAGGATTATAGTGTCCGAAGAATTCGACGATGTTGTACACAGATATGGGGAAAGGGGGCGGTAAACGGGCTTGTCAAAGGATGAACATGGGGACCCCAAAAGAGGAGAAGGACCTGACGTAACTGATTGTTCAGAGAACTAATCTGCGTCTATGAAATTGATAGTACGTCGTCCTATCTTTGCTCCTGGACGAGTCAGAACTATTCAGTCTTATCTCCCTCCTGGGAGAAGCGCACTTTATGATTGGGTTCGTCGTTCCTTCTCCGCTCAGATTTGCTTTTGGAAATTCACTTTCATATTCATAGATCAAGAAAGAGACAGATGGATAAACACAGATTGATAGCAACGAGGACTGACAAAAGACGGGTAGATATAGACTTAAATAGATCGCGAAATCACCAAGAAAAATTATAATGAAATACTAGTATACAATTAAGAATCGTGAATAAATGAAACAATGACAAAGACATTAGCAACTGAGAGAGAGAGAGAGAGAGAGAGAGAGAGAGAGAGAGAGAGAGAGAGAGAGAGAGAGAGAGAGAGAGAGAGAGAGAGAGAGAGAGATTGGTAGATGGAGAGATATTTTTATGTAATGTATTCAGAGAATTTCTAAAATTTGAAGTACATCGATACTTGATAATGACTCAGTTTCCTTTCGGGACTGACAATACAAATCTAATCTAACAAGTGGATAAAAAAGGCCTGAAAATTGACATATACCCCGGTATTTCTAAAGCTCACTCAACCTGAAAATGATAAAAAAAATCTCAACATCTATGCTTGGTACTTGTTTGTTCCATTTACTTAATCCAGGAATACGTTTTAAACAGACTATATTTTTAAGAATGATATGGCCCTGCAACATAGGTAAAATTCATTGGCAGTCAAGCTAAAATTCACAAAGAAATGTTGGTTGACACTGTCAGTGTTTTGTAATATAGTGGCCTGTGTCAATTGTATTGGTCTATTTTAACTAATATTGAAATTGTTAATAAAATTTTGAAAATTAGTTTCTTAGTATATAATACAGTACATCGTTCTTTCCTTGCCTACATCTCTTTCGAAATTCAGAAGTACCTTATGATATTTTTATTTATGAATTTGCTAGCCAAGCCAACTGGTCCAGGAACCAGATAGCTATGTTCATGAAAATTAGAGCAAATTCTACGCGGCTTTTCTTGATACTGAGAAAGCTTTTGTCAATGTATGGTACGGCACCATATATTATAAATAAGGTCAGATTGGCTACCTGTCACGTCTCTCAACCCTAAATTAAGTTACTAGACCAACATCTTTTGAACCTCTTTGAGAAATCGATATGACGCATTCAAGTCATACAGCGATTTAATCTTTTCTGTGACGTTATAAACGACACCAATGGTCTTGTAATTTAATTCCCGCATTAGATACAGACACGAATTCTTTCATAATCAGGGTTGAGCAAAACAAATTTCATCCACTTGTCCAGGACAAATGGTTTCAGAAAATTCACTTGTCCCACCTTACTTTTCACTTGTCCCACCTTACTCTTCACTTGTCCCACCTTACTTTTCACTTGTTCCAAAATGGTAATCACTTGCCGAGATTTGATGAGATGTATGTACTAAATCCATAGAAAAAAACAAGCGAAATAATATACAACATAATTATTTCTTAAAAGAATTTAATTTTTCAAAAACATTGGTTGATATACATTTGGCTTCTTCGGGTTCATGTATACATGTTTTAGCTGCTGGATTTGAAAAAATGTCCATGTACATGTCTGCCACCTGCACCAGCACTAAGCCAGCAGTTGATAGCTGTGTCTGGGTTAAAGTCCTCAAACTCTGGTCCATTTGGTGAAATGTTCATTAGAATTTTTAAACTCTCTTGGTTTAAGGAATTCTCACACTCAGTAGCAGTCTTGCATTTTATTCCTCCACTTTCACAAGAATTTTCCTTCTTCGAATCGTCCTTATTACCTTCCTTGCGAAAATAATTTATCAAACTCATTTTATCCACATAGTAAATATCAGCTTGCTTGACAACTACTTCTAAAGTGATCATAGCAAACATTTTCTCTTTTAAATATGAACAGAGACAGATCATTAATTAGCGTAATTGTTTCGCTTTAAACACAATATCGCACGTGAAAGTTAATCCTCATTATAATCAATTAAAATTGAAAGAATCATTACTGTCATTTAATCAGTTCATAAAGGCAACCAACACTGATGTCGGTAAAATACCTTTCATTAATTTAATTACGCTGACTCGCTGGATTACAATCAGAGTGAGCAGCTGGTGAGGATCTGGTTTAAGTAAACACGGTGCAACAAAGCTGCTTAAAACACTGCTAATTAATCATACCGGCTTTGTTTTGTTTGACGTGTTTTGATTTGCCGATAATTTGGTCGCTTAGCCCAATATGCAGTCAAGCGGGAACAGAACGTGCACATAGGCGATAGTTATCACTGACCACCTGTAGGTGTTATACAGGATGTAAATGTATACATGGAGAGGGGTAAAAAATTGTACAATGCCTCCAAAGCAAGCAACGGGGAGCAAAGTAATGTGAAAAATTACAGAATCAACAACATGGATTATTGTCTATAACTATGCTATATTGAACATTGATCATACAAGAAAATAATATTTCAAAATTGCGAAATGCCAGTACTTGAGCATTTGTTCGAGACAACGGCGAAACGCACGGAAACCGGCAAGCTCCTCGTCACCAACCGGCGAACCGGAACACAGGGACTGGACGTCACTGGTTTACAGCAAAATGACAGACCTACCTGTGGAGAGATTTTAAATGCACTCTCAAAAGAAGGTAAAATACACGTAGATGAACTACAGGCTTTCACTTATGTTAACCCAGGGATTTTCCTCATACACACAAAGGGAGAAAAGCCTCTGCTACCTAAAGGCAACATAGTAATCAATGGCAAAAGAATACAGGTGATTGATGCACCAGAGATTGAAAGAGAGATCCCAATCAAATATGTGGACATGTACATCACAGGGATCCCAATTGAAATTCCCCTGCAAGTAACAACAGACTTCTATAATGCTGTCTATACAAAAAGATAACGTATAGCACAACAAACAAAAATATAGCACAAACATATAGCACACACTGGACAAAGAGAGTCCCTAGCAAAGACTCGCAAAAGGGATACATGGAAAGGAAACCAGCCGAAAGGTGTAATGCCTGAGGAGGGGCGTACGGACCACAAAATAAATGAAAACAATCTTAGACATAGGGGCAGAACGATTGGGGACCAGTGAATGGATCCCGAGCAAGTACGTCCCCATCAAAAACAAAAAGAACATCAAGAGCAACCCGAATCCAAAATATATCTAAATAAATTTTTTCCAAAATTCTTTTTATTTTTGAAAATACCCACAACAACAGACCTTTGGGGGATACATGCAGATATAAAAACCCTTTATTAACCTTTAGAACAAACGGGGGTCTCCTCAAAGGCTTTCTAGCTTTTATAGCTCGAGGCCCGAGAGGGGTCCACAAATAGGTGCAAGTAACAACAGAAAGATTTGGACAGAAATACAACATAGAGATTAAGGAAGCGAGAATGGCCACGTATAAAGACTACTCTACAGTACAAACCGAGGCGAGAATAATTCAGGTGGAAAAAGACCAAGCTGCAAAGATAAACACCTTTTTTTTTATATCCACTAATTTTTGGTCAAATCGTGGTATAGTGGATGTATTTACAAACGGAAATGCCACAAGTGTGGACAGAAAGGGCACGACCCAAGAAAATGTACTTCTGGAACAAAGACAGTGCCTGAAGAAACAACAACAACAACACCTCCAACGGAGAAGATAATTACAACAATGCCAGAAGAAACCACACCAATGGAGACAAATAATAGAGAAATCTCTCCCGACAGAAAAGAATTACCAGGGAGAGACAAGAAGAACATTAAAAAAAGCTGAAAAAATAACAAAAACCAGCAGGAAAAGATAGTACAGAGGAAGAAATACCAAACCAAGAAGCCAAAAGAACGATACCTTGCAAAATAAAAAAAGGCAACACCGCCACAAGCCTCAAAGCAAACAGCAAGAGAACCTACCCCGCCGTCACTAGAACTTCATACTATGGAGGAGGAAACTACCCCGCCACCACCAATAAGCAAGAGACTACCACAAACATTTGGGAAATTTATAGAGTTGGACCAAGAAGAATTAGATTTATTAGAGAATATGCCGACACAATCATTAGAAGCAGGAAACCATACAAAGAAAAATCACAGGACATGCATAACTGTCAAAAGGTGAACTGTAAAATAAAACTACCTTCGAAAAAAAAAATCTTAAAAAACCTTATGGAAAACAGGCACGTATATGAGAGAGAGAGAGAGAGAGAGAGTATACATCCATTCAAACACGCACCAAACAAAAAAAAATAAAACGGAAACTAGTACAACTCGAATAAACTTTATCACTTAAAAAAATGATTTGAAACTCGTATAGGGAAGAAGGGTAAGGAAATCAGCCCAACAATAAATACCTGAAGGGAGGGGAATACTGGCCTGGACACCCTATGCTCTGGAAAACTTGAACATTTAGCAAAATGTTAGAAACAGAGGAACCTCAATGAAAAAAAAATTCAAAATTTAAATATTAAAGCCTTTTTGGTATTTGGAGCTTATGAGGGAACTTCTCTAAAGCTCTAACCAGCCATATATGCTGGGAAGGACTGGGAAAGGTCCACAAATAAAAGGAGAGGGGTAGAATCAAGTATTCAGTACGCCCGGAGAGCATGAATGGTCAAATAAAGGTAGATGTAGTGATTAAAGCACGAAAATAAGGACTTGCACAACTTTTTTAAAATAGGAAAAAAGCACTTGTCCCGGGCTAGCAACTTGGAAAATTTTACTTGCCCGACTTCAAAAATGAATGGTCCCGGACGTCGGTCTATGGGATTTGATCAGCCCTGGATGTACAGACTTTGTATTTAACAATACATTTCCAATCCGGTTTTTTGACTGGTAGTCGACCTTGAAGTGTGAAAGATTCTGTACTAGTCTATAAGTGTCAGGAATAAAACCAGTTTGTTTAATTTTGATTCTTGTTTTCGGATAGTTGGAAAGGCAGAATACAATTTTATTGTGTTGCAAAATAGGCTGCAATCAATCTACAAAGATGCTCCACGACAAACAATTTCTTCACACCAGTGCATGCTTGAATGGGTAGAGCATCCAATAAACTCAGAGCAACGTTAGCTCGTGACAATCTAGACATTGCTTACATGTGTTTAAAGCAAAAACAATGGCCTCTCTCTAATGTAAGTGTGTTCTGAAGGCTGGGGTTACTCCAGGATTTACAACCATACAATGTGCAGAGTAACGCAACAGTTTCATACAAAATCGGCGCTGTGACTGAATTGAAACCGTATTCATTAACTCCAAAATCATTCAAACTGAATAATATCCTTTTCCTGTAGAATTTGTGTACTGCGTAGTTTATAACACAGGGGTCGTGTATATAATTTACCCAATTTTAAACACACTTAGGGAGCGAAATATTTTCATAGTACCTCTAGTTGTACTTCCTTCGTTCTTTTCTTTTGCTAACTTTCTTCCGTCCTTCCTTTCTTCTTTCCTTTATTTCGGAAGCAAAACAACAGCAACTCGAGATCTTTATCAAACGGTTTCAACTGATGCAGTGGTGGTCTACGCACCCGCACAGCTTCAGTGACATTCATTTTTTTATAGATTGCAATCTTATAATGAAATGAAAAGCGTGGTTCACATAAATAAGTAGATAAATGTATCTCTCTTGTTCAGAATGGAAATTATTAGATCATTGATAACCCTATGGACTCTCTTGATACAATCATACAGGAAGACTTCTGTAGACATCAGCTTACAAGCTTACTTCTTCTGGATACCAATCACCACTCTCGAGCTCCGTATCAGGACTCTCACAAGCATATGTACAATCATTCTGAACTAAATCTAACATCGTGAAACCACTTCACACAGCAGCATCACCCAAAGGCACAGAAAAAGCACAAGAATCTCCAAGGCCCTGATTGATATTCATCGTTTGCTATGAAATGTATATAGTCAGGTTTTAGAATAGATACGACTGAGTTCGTCACTTGCTCGTCACTAGCAAAACAATACATCGGACACACAGTTTAAACTTTTCGATGGAACGACTACATAGGTGTTTACGGTATGCACCACAGCGACAGAAACCATGACTCCGGGTATAGCTTATGTATGACTGCAGGAGAAAAACGCACGCATGTATAATGATCTACAAACGAAAACAGTATAATTCAAGTCCCGTATAGAGGAATTACATCAAACTGATCATTCCATTCGTAGCCTGTGATGCTCAAAGCAGGAGATAGCACATGTCATCATCAAACTGCACGTACCATACGTTGGAATTGCAGTCCAATGCCGGCACTGTAAATGAACACCTATCCGGGCCGTTGTCTTTTCCGTTCCATCAATAACCCCTTGATCTCACAAAACTGGTGTTTATCTGCAATAATTGGCACATGGTGAGTATCATTTTTTTCTTTTCCAATATACTTCATAACTATTTATCATACTTAGCCAAACAAAATTAAGTTGCGTGGGTTTTCCAGATTTATAATCGCTCTCCACTGCATAGCATTTTCCCCATAATGCTCCTATTCAAAGTAGCTGTGTGATGGTTTTTAGTTTTTCGAAATTCTACGTGTGAAAGTTTTACAAGCTTACGCTTCTTAAAAGACTGCTCAGATTTATCCTAGTCAAGGGAGATGTCAACATCGGTCCCAATCCGGGCTTACAAATGTTTTCTGGAGAGAGAGAGAGAGAGAGAGAGAGAGAGAGAGAGAGAGAGAGAGAGAGAGAGAGAGAGAGCGATTAGGTTCGCCATCACATTCCAGTTATTGTCATTGAAGTGAGCCAGGAGTCACGACGTCCCGAAATCATAGGGAAAGACACCTTCCAACAGTATTTCGGTGTGAGGGTACAATAGTGCTCTGATCCTTAACTTTAAAATGGACGACAATTATTAATTAAAATAAAGATGTTTGTTTTCCTCAGTTGTCACCATTGAACACGCTTGAGATCTGAGGCCAGTGTTTTACATTATGTGGAATATTAATTTCTTCGATGGACGCCAAAAAGTATATTTTAAGTTATGAATGTGTATTAGGTGAAATTTGTCTTTTCTATGCCTTCTTTGCTTTCTTGTACTGTGCATACTGTGTTTTGACTGGAAACTAGATCGGATGTCAGGATGGTTGAATGTTATTTGGGAGTTTTTGTTGGGAGTTTTTGTTTTTAATGTTCAGACTAGCTTCCTAGTTAACGGATTAACCCCAAACGACAGAATCGAACTTGCCGCAAAAATCCGAAAACGACCGAAATAGATGTTAAAACTCACCGTTCACAGTCAAATTAGCACAGTGAGCGAATGAAGGACGAGCGCAAAAAATTCTAGTTCGAATCACTAAGTAAATTCGACGCACAGTGAAAGCATATATTTGAAAACACACCGTTCATAAATCCATGCATCTATGCACTGCTTTGATTCCAGTATAGGTTCAAGATATATAAATGGCGTAGAATCTAAGTGCTGTACACACTATTTAAAACACAGCGGCTGTGTATATAATTCACCATATATTAAGTACACTACGAGAGTAAAATCTGTTGTTAGATTTGATTTTTGGCATCTGGGTGTTTTGGGCTGTTTTTATTCTTTAAGTAGAAGAGTACTTTCTTTGTTGGACTGTTTTTCTCAAACTTAAAGAAAAGATGTAATGTAATAACTGAATGCTGTACCCGCCAGACATCACATACATTAAATAGAGTAGCCTTCATATATAGAATAGCTCATCTCCCAGGGTGTAAAACAACTGGAATCCCTTCAGCTTTCTTTGCTGATTGCGAGCTACTGAGCATGAGTAGCACTGCATCTAGTGTGCTGAGGTGTTTCGTTCAAACTGAAAGTAAAACTATACCCGCCAACGGAAGCGGTGTATGTAGATGCAAGTTCTTCGCATCTATTGATTGCATATATATATATATATAAAGAAATAGGGGCAACCAGTTATATTTTCCTTTAAATATGTGTAATTGATTAAATATTATAAATTTATTAATGAAGATGATAAATAATCTTATAATTACAGCTTTCCAGATATGCCGACAGTATCCAAACTGTGAATCCAAATGTTTCCTTTAATAGACGTTCCATTTCAGAATTAATATTGAATTATGCCTCTTTCTACAATTATTGTACAAAGATCTTAAGATTGTAAAATATTATACTATACGATTTCAAAATTAGGAACATTGAAACTTTTTTTGTATTATTTTGATAAATAGTTCAAAAGTTCAAACGAAGCACCATAGAGAGGATTGTACATTTTTAAATTGCACAATATTTCTGTATGTATATTTTTGTCAGTTTTCTACAAATAATAAATAAAATTATAAAATTCAGTTCCATTGTTATGTGTTATGCAATTTGGATTATATATAAAGCAGTAGGGAAATTCGGTACTTGTGTATTTAATCATATATTGTGTATATATTATTTTGGATACATTTTTGTATCTTTTATCATGTAAATATGACAATTAAATGGTATATAGAAATATATATAAAAAAAAACAGCTGCGTTGTATAGGTTACCGTTGAGAAGAAGAAATACCCCAACACATTGCAGGCAAAATACTTTAAAGTGGGTTCAGCCCAACCAAACCAGTTATTGAGAATGTGTTTCTGTCCCACACCAAGCACAATAGAAGTGACCAAATACAATAAATTTGTCAATCAAGTTCATACATTATATTAGAAGTATCAAGACGGTGAATCCAATATGTCTCCTTTAACAGACGTTCCATTTTCGATTTAACAATATCAATTGCCTTAAATGAAGAATATTGTAATTTATGGAAGCCTTCGAGATTAAATAGGATCAATAAAGTTATTTATGTCAAATCTATCTTTGTTTGTGTGTTTAGATACTTGCTGACGGGTTTGTCCAACATATTTCTTTTTGCAATTTTTCAATTAAATAACATTAGATATTGCACAGTTAGTATCCTAACGCATCTTAAATGTTTTGACAATACTGCTACTGGAATAAGTATTTTCATTAATGAAATAACAGTGCGAACATCTGTCTATTATATTTAGTTGATGAACCATGATTTTTAACATTTAACAACCTTAACTCATTTAGTAATGAAATATGCTGAAATTGTGAATGTCAGAGCCAACATGCCTACTCTCCAGTTATATTTTTCTACATTATAGGCATACTTATATTTCATCTTCGCCTTCTATTATTTTTTGGGCTTATGTACATTTGTTAAGTTTTTCCATTCAGCTTTATTTCATCATTGTGTTCCTTATGGAATGTATACACTTACAAGGCAAAGTAGGTAATAGTCACCTATCCCTTCTGTAATTCTATTTTTCCCTCTACTTCTGCTTCTATTATACTCTTCTTTATGCAATTATAAAACTTTCTCGTAGGTGCTACCAAATAGAAGACTTTTCTGTCCTATACCAAACAGCGCCATCACTTCCTATACAAAATAATGTGCTCAAAAATACCGTTCAAAACAAACCATGCATCAGAAAGTTCTATGCAACAATCAAACTAAATTTCTGCATTTTCACACATTTCATGCATATCAGCCTCAGTTACATGCCATTGCTATTGCGTCCTCTCTTTGCACTTTTTCTAAAGTACCAGTCTTATTGCTGTATAGCATCTTTGTTTGGAAACTAGACCGGGTATGATCATGGAAGGTCATTGGGATCATGGTAGGTTGTTGGGAGTTTTCATAAAGGTCTCGAGTTTCTGTCGTTTTGCATTAGAAAGAAAGATTAGAATAGATCTATTTATCGAAAATGAAAACCTAAAACGACAGAATCGAATTTAGTGCAATAAACCGAAACTGACAGAAATATCTCAGTGACAAAATATACGACCGAGTGCAATTGTGAATTATAATTCGAATCAATACGATTTGAAGTGCAAAGAAAGCGTCAGTAACAGAGCTTTAAAAATACACTGTTCATAAATCCATGCATGTATACACTGGTTTGATTTATGTAGGGCCGAGGATATGTAAATGGCGGCCGTGCAACAGTTTCTTCCTGTTCAATATGTGTACTGTACACAGAGTTTATAACAGCGGTTGTATATATAATTTACCCTATTTTAAGTACACCGAGAGCGTGAAATATATACTTTCTTCCTTCATTTCTTCTTAACTTTCTTCCGTCCTTCATTCCTTCTTTCCTTTCTTTTTAAATCTTTCTTTCGAAAGGAAAACAACATAAACTCGAGACCTTTATGAAAAGGTCTCAACTGATGTAGTGGTCAACCAAACACCGCGAGACCTGGAGTGACCATCATTTGTTAAACAGTACAATCCTATAATGAGACGAAAAGCGTGGTTTAAAATAAATAAATAAGTAAACACATTTTTTAAAACATTTTAAAAAAAATAATTGTATTTCTCTTGTTCAGAATTGAAATGTATAGATCATTGAAAATCTTATGGACTCTCATGATACAATCATTGTCACGGAATTGTATGGTTTATATCAATATGTATATGTGATCAAAAACGTATTCGGGTTTCGTTTCCGACTAGAGCGTTACTCGGGGGTTGTTTATTTTTTTCGGCTCTAGTTATTTTGAAATACTGACCGCGATTCACCCCATGCTGGACGTTCAAATTGCCTGCAGTGAAAACTCACGTACCTAGCTGCTGCGCATATCTGTCACAGCTAGAGTACATATAGAGCGAATTCTCTATAAACAAATTACACTACGACGAGTCTTGTCAGAAAGCTTACCTCTTTACGGGAGCAAAACTTCAGCTGTAGAGGTATGTGAAATTTAAGATTGTATTCTTTATCACTATTCGTTTTATATGACATAATTGTTTCATATATTAGATGTTTTAGAATTTATTCAAAATTCTACAGAGAGTCAATACCTAGGTCATACAACGCCATGATATTAGAAATACTAGAGTCTGGTTCGAGTTAGTTATTTGTTGTAACTGAATAGACGGATTTTATTTAATTATACGCGGCATGCATTGAATGATTAATGTAATGTGTAACGAGACGTAATTCATGTGCGCGCATGCGCAACATATATCAATACAAAAGTACTAACCGTGTCATATGTACTACACGGTTTAGTTGTTATACTTTTAGTGTTCCTTATGTATGGTTTGGTGATGCGAAGTCACAGAACTCTGTGTGGTTTCGTGTGACGTGTACGCTGTGTCTGGTGACGTTGTTTCGGAAGAGTGTACTGGTTTTCTCGATGCGAGGGACCAAGGCTTCTCGACCAACGGGTCTGTGCTAATGTGAAGGCTCTCGAGGGATCCTTCAACAGACTGGGAGGGGTGGACCATGCGTGGTGGCTCCTTGACCATTGACTAGAGCGGGTGGAACCGGAGATACATCTTGGTCGTCAAACGGGCGCCACGATAGTTATATTTATTGCGTGTTCCATTTTATTGTTATCTCAATATTGCTATCTGTGCAAGATTACATTCATTCCCATTTCAATGTCGCTATATGTGTGATAGATTCATAATTTCATGCATTCCCATTTCATTTTCGTTATATGAACGATATATTCATAAATTCATACATATTCCAATATCGCTTAATAGATTGATGAATAAATGAGTATCATATTGATAAGTGCATAAATCACATGCTTTGGTCACCCTTGGTACTTAATAAGACCTTGTTTATATTGGGGTGTAAATCATATACTCTTATTTGTCGATTGGTGATAGGATGCTATTCACGTTTGTTTAAAATTCCATTCGTTAAATTCATCTTTGATTTTTCTCGTTGAGTTACTTGTTGTTGATAGTTCCATGTTAGGAACTTTATAATTTTCCTTATCTTTTTGTTATAATGGTGTCAGATTTGTTCATCTTTAAATTGCGTTTATAAATAAACATCTTATTAACGCAGTTGCTTTCGGTGTCTTCACTAATCCAGTCCTCACCCGGCTTCATCCTGTGACAATCATACAAGTGAAATACTTCTTATCTCACTAAAATGGTTGCATTTTCTATCAATTGTATCTCCTGTTTTGCATCTGTAGGAAACAAAATTAATGAACCTAGTAAATTATTTTTCTATTATCATTGGCAATTTTTAAAAATAATCAAAATGTATTTTCATCTACAACAGTTAGCAGTGGTAGCTCTGTTAGTGGAACGTCTGACTAGCAATGAAAGGGTCGCGTGTTAAGCTGTATCTCCTTGGGAACTTGCATAATTATAGCTCTCTAACCTGTCTAATATTTATATCATTGTATATTAATGTATTTCATAAAATCTAGTATCTATACATACAGTGTGGGATCCATGAATAAGTACTTTTCTCTCTGTTTAGTATATAGCCATCAGTTTCTAATCATAATTTCATGTATACACCTTGCATATCTAAATAGAAATCCAGTGGGTTTGTGCGTTGAGACGAGAGTTAATTTCAGCTTCCCTAGCGAGTTGTTTCCCCTGTACCTCGAGCTCTTTCCTTCAAACTAGTTCCATCCTTTTATGGGAATGAGCGCATGACCGAGTCTTTTGGAGCGCTGATGCTTGAGAGCTAGGTGATGGATGCCGTTACTCGCAGTGAGGGTTCGATTCCTGCTTGGAACGAATATTAATATAGAGTGTATATGCATAAGTTCTGGTTGAATAAAAAAGAAAATTCAGAGCTCTCAGAAATGAAAGTATTTGTTTCCTAGACCTCTGCTTTCAGGCTATGGATTCTCAGTTTTCAAAACTGGGTCTACAGTTTTGCGTACACTGGACTGCTATGTTGTTTTGATTTTTTTAGTTTTTTTTTTTGGTTTTTCGTTTTGGAGATAATGATTTGCTCTGCTTTTCTCTTCTAAATCATGCCAGGAGCCCTGAGGTTATTGACATCTATCAAAATATAGTAATTGCAATATTGCAAAATTATATATATATATATATATATATATATATATATATATATATATATATATATATATATATATATATATATATATATATATATTATTGCATAAACTATAAGATAGGTCACAATTGGATTCGACCTTTGTTTCACCGACTAATGCGTTTATTCAACGATATTCATGAACCGGATTATTTCTTACCTAAAACTACATGTTGAACTGACAGTCTCTTGTTCGGACTCCAACTTCTTCTTTTGGATACACAATAATTAAAATATATGTGGTGTCTACATGCTTATGCAACTCTATTGTATTAGCGATAGAAAGCAAGACATCTTTTTAATATAGTCAAGAAGAGCATAATCAATACATTTAACAGACGGAAGTTTATCTGATTGATTTGCAATAACTTCTTTTACAAGAAACCATAAAAGGCTTGACTCGGCACATGCTCATGAGGATAATATTATTCATTTATCCGACTTGTATTAATGCAACATATTTCGTTGGACTAATACGAATAGTATGTATATACTAACAGACAAATTGAGACAAAAATTAACACCGGGTTTAAATAAGGATCGAAAGGAAAGACATTGAAAAGTACTGGTATATTAGAGACGGATTGGTAGGTTTGTAGACAGGTTGTGTGAGAGCAGGTACCTGTCAATACTAGCCATATACTTGTCAGAAAATCGAAAATTGTATGTTCTTTTCTAGTTCTACTCTTTTCAGCCTTGAACTGTCACACTCTTACCTCTGTGAAGATTAAAGGCAAGTGTGTACTGACACAAGGATTAATAAAGGAATTGCGTAATCATCGAAACATGAAAATGTAGCAATGAATTTACAATTTTGCATACATTCCTAAAAGTTTTGGTGGCTTATATTTACTATTTTAAAAACATAATTAAATAGAGGGGTTGGCAGAAACAATTATACATTGGGTTGGAATGATTCATGTTTGACGGCACATCAATACGTGAAAGGTTATATTCTGCCGAGACAATTGGAGTAAAGTATCCTGCCCAGATACACACTATGGCGGCCGACCCGGCCTGGTCTTGGCAGGAATCGAACCTTCAACCTTCTAGTTGAGTCCGGTTATTTGACGTTAGAAGAAAACATATCGGATGTAAAGTAAAGATTAAGAGAAAAACAGATGGATATACAGATAGGCTAAACATGGAATGCTTTTAGATAGGCATTACTTAGTGCTGGATTACAGAAATATGGGTTTTGAATTATCCGTGTAAGTGACAATGAAACAAAACCAGTTGGTTTGACTAGCAAATTCATAAATGAAATTAGCACAAGGTATTTCCCGTTTTCAAAAGAGGTGTATTATGTACTAATAAATACTTTTTTCAAAATTGTATTAACAATGTCAACAATCCTATATTAGTTACAATAGACAAATACAATTGACACATTCCACTATAGTAAATTACACTGAGAGTGTCAACAACATTCCTTTGTGAATTTCAGCTGGACTGCCACTGAACTTTACCTATGTTGCAGGGCAAGGATGTGGAATCACACAAACAACGATGTCAAACATTTCTTTCAGAATATGCTGGACTTGTTATCCTATTCTGGGATTCTCCAGAAATAAACGTTCCAATGCTTCGTGGTTCAGAGAAAACTGAAAAAAATATTTGGCTTTCGGAGTAATTGCCTCTTCCCATTCGTCAAATATTACAACTGTCTCTTTCCTTTCTGGTATTTTTAGTGACATTCAATTTTTTGTTGTGCTTCTTGTTTTTGTTGAATATGGGGTCAGTGGTCTTTTTGTACGAGTCGGGATGATTCAAGAGGAGACTTCTACAACATCGTTCTGTGTTGTTTTTTGTCTGTTCAACCAGAAAAATACTTTCTTGCGTTTTCCCACTACTGAAAAAAAAACGAGTTTCAAAACTTTGCATTCAGACAGATACGATACTTTTAACAGATAATGTATTCCCTTTATAAAGTAAGTATCGTTGGATCTGCTTTGAAATGAAATCACAGCCATAAAGCAAGAATTTTGTATTTTGTCATCGTAAATGTGGAAATATTTCATATTTCGAAATTATTCCCGATAAATACAATTCTTCCTGAATCTGGCTAATTTAACGGCATGGGTATCAAATGGTGATCAGTTTTATAGTAGAACCCGGAGGCAGCATTTTTAAGAAAATTACAGCTCAAATGATGAATCTTGTTAGAAATTCCGCGCGAGTTATACAAGTGGCATGAGTTTTATCTTTATATGAATAAAATAGATAAAGAGATCAAATACCCTTTCTGTAGCATATTTTCCGCCATATTTTCGTCGGTGGTTCGTTGGAGCGTAAAATTTATTCAAGAATTTTGAATGAATTATTTCCTACATGTTACGAAGAGAAGAAAGAAGCATACAAATACATGGAGAATGAACAATCGAAAACATTGCAGTAATCTGAAAAAAGAAAATATAAAACATCACGCAAAACAATACCCTTGTTAACAAAGTTGATTGAACGCTGCACAGCCAGCATGGAAATAAAGGAGAAAATGTTTACTGTTAGATAAATATAAATACATTGAATATTCACATCATTATTCTACATTTTGAAGATGTAAAAAGAGCTAGAAGATTAAAGAACACAAGCTGACATAAGTACGCTCAGAGCATACATTTAAGGTAAATACAAGGAGTATCAAAACACATTAGATATCAGTATAGTGCAAAGTCAAACGTTTTTATATACCTTTTCCCCGTGGAATCAACGGTTTGTAACATGCAGAAGATGGAAATACAGAATCTGATTATTGCTTATAAGAATTAGAAAATCATGGGTCATCATTCTCAAAAGAGTATTGACAAAATCAATATCGGACTGTAAATCTCAATACATGTACACCGAATATATCAATAATAATATGGCACCAAAACTTATCAGAGTCTAGTGTAAGAAAACAACATGAAGCCATGCAATGATCAACCACAAAATGTTTGACACCGAGTGCAAATAGCCTCATCCACATGATAAAAGTTTAGTCACAATATTGGCAACAAGTCGGCATGAATCAAGAGAGACAGGAAATGTTTTGCTACTTGACATATTACAGACGGAATTAAAGTGCCATTAGGCAATAGCCTCTGAAATCTATTAAGTGATGCGTCTTCAGTTAGTCTACATTTAAAAGCATTTTCATATGATGTACAGACTTTGTATTTAACAATACATTTCCAATCCGGTTTTTTGACTGGTAGTCGACCTTGAAGTGTGAACGATTCTGTACTAGTCTATAAGTGTCAGGAATAAAACCATTTTGTTTAATTTTGATTCTTGTTTTCGGATAGTTGAAAAGGCAGAATACAATTTTATTGTGTTGCAAAATAGGCTGCAATCAATCTACAAAGATGCTCCACGAAAAACAATTTCTTCATACCAGTGCATGCTTGAATGGGTAGAGCATCCAATAAACTCAGAGCAACGTTAGCTCGTGACAGTCTAGACATTGCTTACATGTGCTTAAAGCAAAAACAATGGCCTCTCTCTAATGTAAGTGTGTTCTGAAGGCTGGGGTTACACCAGGATTTACAACCATACAATGTGCAGAGAAACGCAACAGTTTCATACAAAATCGGCGCTGTGACTGAATTGAAACCGTATTCATTAACTCCAAAATCAATCAAACTGAATAATATCCTTTTCCTGTAGAATTTGTGTACTGCATAGTTTATAACACAGGGGTCGTGTATATAATTTACCCAATTTTAAGCACACTGAGGGCGCGAAATATTTTCATAGTACCTCTAGTTGTACTTCCTTCGTTCTTTTCTTCCTAACTTTCTTCCGTCCTTCCTTTCTTCTTTCCTTTATTTCGGAAGCAAAACAACAGCAACTCGAGATCTTTATCAAACGGTTTCAACTGATGCAGTGGTGGTCTACGCACCCGCACAGCTTCAGTGACATTCATTTTTTTTATAGATTGCAATCTTATAATGAAATGAAAAGCGTGGTTCACATAAATAAGTAGATAAATGTATCTCTCTTGTTCAGAATGGAAATTATTAGATCATTGATAACCCTATGGACTCTCTTGATACAATCATACAGGAAGACTTCTGTAGACATCAGCTTACAAGCTTACTTCTTCTGGATACCAATCACCACTCTCGAGCTCCGTATCAGGACTCTCACAAGCATATGTACAATCATTCTGAACTAAATCTAACATCGTGAAACCACTTCACACAGCAGCATCACCCAAAGGCACAGAAAAAGCACAAGAATCTCCAAGGCCCTGATTGATATTCATCGTTTGCTATGAAATGTATATAGTCAGGTTTTAGAATAGATACGACTGAGTTCGTCACTTGCTCGTCACTAGCAAAACAATACATCGGACACACAGTTTAAACTTTTCGATGGAACGACTACATAGGTGTTTACGGTATGCACCACAGCGACAGAAACCATGACTCCGGGTATAGCTTATGTATGACTGCAGGAGAAAAACGCACGCATGTATAATGATCTACAAACAAAAACAGTATAATTCAAGTCCCGTATAGAGGAATTACATCAAACTGATCATTCCATTCGTAGCCTGTGATGCTCAAAGCAGGAGATAGCACATGTCATCATCAAACTGCACGTACCATACGTTGGAATTGCAGTCCAATGCCGGCACTGTAAATGAACACCTATCCGGGCCGTTGTCTTTTCCGTTCCATCAATAACCCCTTGATCTCACAAAACTGGTGTTTATCTGCAATAATTGGCACATGGTGAGTATCATTTTTTTCTTTTCCAATATACTTCATAACTATTTATCATACTTAGCCAAACAAAATTAAGTTGCGTGGGTTTTCCAGATTTATAATCGCTCTCCACTGCATAGCATTTTCCCCATAATGCTCCTATTCAAAGTAGCTGTGTGATGGTTTTTAGTTTTTCGAAATTCTACGTGTGATAGTTTTACAAGCTTACGCTTCTTAAAAGACTGCTCAGATTTATCCTAGTCAAGGGAGATGTCAACATCGGTCCCAATCCGGGCTTACAAATGTTTTCTGGAGAGAGAGAGAGAGAGAGAGAGATAGAGAGAGATAGAGCGATTAGGTTCGCCATCACATTCCAGTTATTGTCATTGAAGTGAGCCAGGAGTCACGACGTCCCGAAGACATAGGGAAAGACACCTTCCAACTGTATGCCTTCTTTGCTTTCTTGTACTGTGCATACTGTATTTTGACTGGAACTAGACCGGATGTCAGGATGGTTGAGTGTTATTTGGGAGTTTTTGTTTTTAATGTTCAGACTAGCTTCCTAGTTAACGGATTAACCCCAAACGACAGAATCGAACCTGCCGCAAAAATCCGAAAACGACCGAAATAGATGTTAAAACTCACCGTTCACAGTCAAATTAGCACAGTGAGCGAATGAAGGACGAGCGCAAAAAATTCTAGTTCGAATCACTAAGTCAATTCGACGCACAGTGAAAGCATATTTTTGAAAACACACCGTTCATAAATCCATGCATCTATGTACTGCTTTGATTCCAGTATAGGTTCAAGATATATAAATGGCGTAGAATCTAAGTGCTGTACACACTATTTAAAACACAGCGGCTGTGTATATAATTCACCATATATTAAGTACACTAAGAGAGTAAAATCTGTTGTTAGATTTGATTTTTGGCATCTGGGTGTTTTGGGCTGTTTTTATTCTTTAAGTAGAAGAGTACTTTCTTTGTTGGACTGTTTTTCTCAAACTTAAAGAAAAGATGTAATGTAATAACTGAATGCTGTACCCGCCAGACATCACATACATTAAATAGAGTAGCCTTCATATATAGAATAGCTCATCTCCCAGGGTGTAAAACAACTGGAATCCCTTCAGCTTTCTTTACTGATTGCGAGCTACTGAGCATGAGTAGCACTGCATCTAGTGTGCTGAGGTGTTTCGTTCAAACTGAAAGTAAAACTATACCCGCCAACGGAAGCGGTGTATGTAGATGCAAGTTCTTCGCATCTATTGATTGCATATATATATATATATATAAAGAAATAGGGGCAACCAGTTATATTTTCCTTTAAATATGTGTAATTGATTAAATATTATAAATTTATTAATGAAGATGATAAATAATCTTATAATTACAGCTTTCCAGATATGCCGACAGTATCCAAACTGTGAATCCAAATGTTTCCTTTAATAGACGTTCCATTTCAGAATTAATATTGAATTATGCCTCTTTCTACAATTATTGT
This sequence comes from Margaritifera margaritifera, assembly GCA_029931535.1. Lineage (NCBI taxonomy): Eukaryota > Metazoa > Mollusca > Bivalvia > Unionida > Margaritiferidae > Margaritifera > Margaritifera margaritifera. The sequence continues at coordinate 3,462,243 of JAQPZY010001498.1, forward strand.
ACAAAGATCTTAAGATTGTAAAATATTATACTATACGATTTCAAAATTAGGAACATTGAAACTTTTTTTGTATTATTTTGATAAATAGTTCAAAAGTTCAAACGAAGCACCATAGAGAGGATTGTACATTTTTAAATTGCACAATATTTCTGTATGTATATTTTTGTCAGTTTTCTACAAATAATAAATAAAATTATAAAATTCAGTTCCATTGTTATGTGTTATGCAATTTGGATTATATATAAAGCAGTAGGGAAATTCGGTACTTGTGTATTTAATCATATATTGTGTATATATTATTTTGGATACATTTTTGTATCTTTTATCATGTAAATATGACAATTAAATGGTATATAGAAATATATATAAAAAAAACAGCTGCGTTGTATAGGTTACCGTTGAGAAGAAGAAATACCCCAACACATTGCAGGCAAAATACTTTAAAGTGGGTTCAGCCCAACCAAACCAGTTATTGAGAATGTGTTTCTGTCCCACACCAAGCACAATAGAAGTGACCAAATACAATAAATTTGTCAATCAAGTTCATACATTATATTAGAAGTATCAAGGCGGTGAATCCAATATGTCTCCTTTAACAGACGTTCCATTTTCGATTTAACAATATCAATTGCCTTAAATGAAGAATATTGTAATTTATGGAAGCCTTCGAGATTAAATAGGATCAATAAAGTTATTTATGTCAAATCTATCTTTGTTTGTGTGTTTAGATACTTGCTGACGGGTTTGTCCAACATATTTCTTTTTGCAATTTTTCAATTAAATAACATTAGATATTGCACAGTTAGTATCCTAACGCATCTTAAATGTTTTGACATTACTGCTACTGGAATAAGTATTTTCATTATGAAATAACAGTGCGAACATCTGTCTATTATATTTAGTTGATGAACCATGATTTTTAACATTTAACAACCTTAACTCATTTAGTAATGAAATATGCTGAAATTGTGAATGTCAGAGCCAACAGGCCTACTCTCCAGTTATATTTTTCTACATATAGGCATACTTATATTTCATCTTCGCCTTCTATTATTTTTTGGGCTTATGTACATTTGTTAAGTTTTTCCATTCAGCTTTATTTCATCATTGTGTTCCTTATGGAATGTATACACTTACAAGGCAAAGTAGGTAATAGTCACCTATCCCTTCTGTAATTCTATTTTTCCCTCTACTTCTGCTTCTATTATACTCTTCTTTATGCAATTATAAAACTTTCTCGTAGGTGCTACCAAATAGAAGACTTTTCTGTCCTATACCAAACAGCGCCATCACTTCCTATACAAAATAATGTGCTCAAAAATACCGTTCAAAACAAACCATGCATCAAAAAGTTCTATGCAACAATCAAACTAAATTTCTGCATTTTCACACATTTCATGCATATCAGCCTCAGTTACATGCCATTGCTATTGCGTCCTCTCTTTGCACTTTTTCTAAAGTACCAGTCTTATTGCTGTATAGCATCTTTGTTTGGAAACTAGACCGGGTATGATCATGGAAGGTCATTGGGATCATGGTAGGTTGTTGGGAGTTTTCATAAAGGTCTCGAGTTTTTGTCGTTTTGCATTAGAAAGAAAGATTAGAATAGATCTATTTATCGAAAATGAAAACCTAAAACGACAGAATCGAATTTAGTGCAATAAACCGAAACTGACAGAAATATCTCAGTGACAAAATATACGACCGAGTGCAATTGTGAATTATAATTCGAATCAATACGATTTGAAGTGCAAAGAAAGCGTCAGTAACAGAGCTTTAAAAATACACTGTTCATAAATCCATGCATGTATACACTGGTTTGATTTATGTAGGGCCGAGGATATGTAAATGGCGGCCGTGCAACAGTTTCTTCCTGTTCAATATGTGTACTGTACACAGAGTTTATAACAGCGGTTGTATATATAATTTTACCCTATTTTAAGTACCACCGAGAGCGTGAAATA